>VOPJ01006975.1:34688-189533 GCA_014673585.1 Semibalanus balanoides | reverse complement strand
CAGGCCACCAGAGAGCCCCTCATTTCCACATAGGGCCCTCAGACCTACAGAGGGCCCTTCATGCCGACCGAGGCTCCCCTCAGGCCTATTGAGGGCCCTCAGACCGACAGAGGGCCCCCTTAGGACGACATAGGTTACCATAAAACCAACAGAGGCCTATATAAGACCCCATCAGATTGACAGAGAGCCCCCTCAAACCGACAGAGGACTCCCTCAGACCAACAGAGGGCCTCCTAAGACCAACAGAGGGCCCTCAAACAACCGACAGAGGGCCCCTTAGACTGACAGAGGGACCCTCATGTCGACCGAGGAGCCCCCCTTAGGTCGACCGAGTGCCACCTCAGGCCAACTGAGGGCCCCTTTAGACCGGCAGAGGGTCCCTCATGCCGACCGAGGGGCCCCCTCAGGCCTAGTGAGAGCCCCTCAGATCGACAGAGGGCCTCCTCTGGACGACAAAGGTCCCCTCAAACCAACAGAGGCTTAATATAAGACCCCATCATATTGACAGAGGACCCCCTTAACCCGAACCTAGGGCCCCTTCATACCTTACGGGGCTCCTTCTTATGTCGAAACGAGTGCCCCCCTCAGCCGGACTGAGGGCCCCTTCAGACCGACAGAGGGCCCCTCATGCCGACGAGGGGCCCTCCAGCTTGACTGAGGGCCCACCTTAAGGTTGATCGAGGGCCCCTCAGGTTGACTTTCCGAGTGCCCGTTCAAGACAACTGAGGACCCCCTTCAGCACCGGCAGAGGGCCGGATTCATCTGACCGAGGAGCCCCCTCAGGTCGACTCGAGGGCCCCTCAAGCTCGACTGGGCCTGCAAGACCGGCAGAGGTTCCGATCAGGCCGACCAGGGGGCCACACGCAGGGGCCAACGAATCCACCCATGGGCCCCTTTCAGATCCGAGATGAGTCCCTCTGAGCCACGACGGAGGGGCATTTTGCCCCCCAAAATGGCCCCTCCCTCCCCTGCAGCCGCCCAGGGGGTCTTTTCGAAACCTTCCAGGGGCCCTTTGACCTTCCTGGGGGCCCTCTTGTGCTGGCTAGGGGCCCATTCGACGTGGTTCACGGCCCTCGGACGCAACACTATCACGTTCAAAATATTCGTACGCACCGAGCGCGTGGCGGGCGGACAGGTCGAGTCGGACGAGAGGGCTCCTATGACGTCCACGCTAATGTTAAGATATTGGGGCGTCAAAATCCCCGGATGATTCTACCTCTCTTATACGGCCTTGGTCGCGGGCATTTCTGAGTCACCGGGAGAGTCGATGTCACAGGCAGCTGATCCAAGACCTAGGCAAGATGATTGGCGTCGACATCAATCGAACCGACATAGAAACCTGTCACCGGATCGGGCGGCAGACGGCGTCGAAGCCCCGCACCATCATCGTGAAACTAACGAGGTACTATCAGCGTCAGGAGATCTACGCCGCTCGCAGGAAGCTCCGGGAGGTAGCGGCCAGGATAACTAGAACACAGGGTACGGTCATTTGGCAGCAGCTCTACCATCCAGTGCAACCTGAGTCTTACCGACAGGTCGTGTCTTTACGTCGCTCGTCAGCAAAACGAGGTAAGCTGTTCGCGGCGTTGGGAGCGACCGCCGGAACGTCTGAAGGTGCCGGATCACCCGAGACGGCAACACCCAAGTTATCAGACCTACTGACTACCTCGTGAACTGGTAGGCGACGACCCAGAGCTGACGGCCGTGACTGATTCTGTCGACCCTGCCGCCACACCCGGACCCGCTGCCCCTGTCGAGCCGCCGCCCGCGCCGGCCAGCCGCGAGACCCGTAGCAAGGGCAAACGTACGGTCTGACCTAGTGACTGGCCTATGCATGTTACCTATGACGCTAGTGATCATTGTATGTATGTTTAAGTGATCATTGTATTTTATGTTACATTAGTTATGCCGGGTGCTCACTGGCTTCACTTTGCCTTTTGCGCTGTTTTTATGCTAAATTAATTATTGTATTGTGTTGCCGCAGAGCCGGCCGCCCTGCCCGCTGCCGTGCCCACCGTCTGGCCTGCCGCTGACCTGCTGAGTCGAACTTACCGAGCCCCGGGTCCTGGTGGAGCACCGGGGGCCGCCCATCCGTCACCGTGTAACCACCACAACACACCACTACATCACCACTACACCACCACACCACTACATTGCTGTACACAACGCAAGGTATCCAACACCACCTAATGACGAGCAGATCCGCGGGGTCATTGAATCACAGCACCACTTCACACACACGCCAGCACACACATGCATTAGTTTAACCCATACATCGCATTACACTCGGTCACATATACACAGCATACGTAAGACCACACTTTGACTATTGTGACATTGTTTTTGACGGACATATTACCTTACAAAACGAATTGATCGCCTTATTGGTTTTGAAGATACAGGGGGCTAACCCCCTAGTCAGTCGTGTTACAAAAAAATACCCCAGTGACTGCAGGGTTATGAAATGCTGGTTAAGTAAACACACGCTGTTATACGCTCCATAGCGACTAGGTATCAATGTTTAGATGCTGCATTTGATAACATCAAGGAATTTCCACCTTGCACTGTCAGCATTGAACTGTCCGGTTTATATTTATAAATCACGAACACAAACTTTCATCGCCCCATTTAGGGCAGGTGGCGATTCTACGGACTGAAGTCTATTCGGGAAATCTGTGATGCCAGTGATGAAACGTCACGTCACGATCCCAGGTATAAATACACGGGTAATTCGGACCAACTCCACACTTCACAGCAGCACCAGACTGAAGAACACCATTCCGAAGCGGTAACAGGAAGCTGCCTGCAATAAAAGGTCCGTCCCAAGTTAATATTACAATTCTCATCAGGTAGCTGTGAAGGATTTCAGTAAAGACTTGATTCCTTTAATTTCAGCTTTATAGTTTTTGCAGTAGCTATATAAACTTAAATTCAAAGTCGGAAAGCTTAAATTAACACATATTTTTGAATTAACCATGCTTTTCCACTGTCTTCATCCGATGAAGTGTTAATGTTGTTGGTGTTTTAAGTAGGAAAATACTAGTTCTAACCCGTCCGCTCCGCTGGACAATCTATGTATACAGACTACATTTTGGTTTACATTTCCCGTCAAAGGATTCTCTATCACCACCTATCATATTTGCTGGCTTCGCCACCTACCAGCCGCCACCTCATATTCGCTCACTTGGCGTTTTCGAAGTACTTGTAGTTAAAGTTCCGCTAATAGATGGCGTACCATACGCACAAAAATCGTGATATTTGTATAATAAACACAAAAATTATCTTAACGTGTATGTAGGAAGACAGTTTTATGTTTGGAAAAGAGGGGGCACAAAAATACACACTTAGATGTTGTCATGCGATCTGCAATATGAATTCCCAAGATAATGAGCTAATATGTCAAACCTACAAAACATTTCGAATTATTACAATGCATAAGGAAAAAATCGGGATTGACAAACAGACAGACAGGCAAACAGCCTTTCTTTAAATGTTAAGTTAGATGTAAACAAAAAGTATAGGTAATGATACCGGCTAGATGTAAAAGTCACTTCCTAGCTCTGTGGAATAAGTACCTAACTTAATGGTTTCTTCTGCTCCTTTCAAGGCAAATTCGATTCGCACGGTACGCACTATCTAAACACATTAACGGGAATAGCTCACCTTTAACATGGGGTTTGAATTGAGATTGCAGATTTGTTGAGCAGATCGAAACAAAAGGTTTTGGCTGAAGAATAAACTCGCTACGTTAAATAGTTTCGACACAGGACTAGTGGGCCCCTTTTAAAAATAAGTTTCGGGGTGTTTTTGGATCACGGGGGCAGACTTTTGTCCCCGAAACTTCTCCTTTGAAAAGGGGCCCACTAGTCCTGTGTTGAAATTGCGTAGGGCAGCGAGGTAATTCTTTCACCACAACCCATTTTTCGATCTGTTCTACAAATCTGCTATCTCAGTTCAAAACCCTTAAAGGGGAACTATAGCACTTAACATTTAGTTTTTACCTGAGATAGGCCAGATTGTCGGGTGTGCTGAGAAATCCCCAAATCGAATGTTCCTTTCCAAAGCGACCTAGGTGCTGAGTTTCAAACGCAAGAGAACCGTTGTGGTCATATGTGGTCATTATTTTTCAACGTTCACAAATCCCGTGACGTTTCGCATACGTCATCAGGTAGTTACTCCCTGTGGTTGCCACCGCATCTTCGCTTTTGAAACCGTCCGCCGAGTTATTGTCAGTTACCTATGGTCCGCCCCGACCGCACGAGGTCGGTCAGGCGCTCGGCCACTAGTGGTCTCACGTATTGCGTGCCCCACGTCCCTTCCTGGCGCGAGCGAGCGCCGGTCGACCCAGCCCAGTCGCGTTTCACGCCTACCGGTGCACCCGATCGTGCGGTGCCGGCAGCAGCAGCTGTCACTGGGCGGAGCGGCAAGTTTGCGTTCGATGCCTCCTTGTTGGGGAACGAACACAACTCGCTTTTTGACGCAAGATTGGTGTGACGTCACATGTAAACATATTGCTATTTTCAAATTACAACAAATTCTGACTTTTTTCGCAAAAATGGAATGCCAGGACACTAATCAGGCATTCTTTCTGCCTATCAGTTCTAGCATACTTTTCCAAGGGGTGCTATATTCCCTTTAAGGTGGCCTATTCCCCATAAAGAAAGATAATCAATAGCAGCAAAAGCAGCTTGAGTTAACTGCAGGGCCCAACGCTTAAACCACCCTACTCGTCAAAGTAATGAGAAATAATCACAAGAACTTGGTCTCAGTGGCCACCTAACAACTGGTCTGATCCCGGTATTACTCTCCGGCTCTGGGCCACTGACCATGTGGGTGTTTTCCGGTTCTGACCACCACCTGATTCTCCATTCTATATCGGTGCAGTATGAGGTTCTGGTGTTCGTCATGACCTGGCGTCTGCTTGGCGCTGGCCGGTCGGCTGTACTCCGGCGGCTGCGGCACCCCGCACTGCGCGGCGGCCCCGTCATCCAGCCGGTGCCGTCACTCAGGCTGCAGCGGCTCCGGCTGCGGCAGCATCCCGCATGTGACCAGCGGCTGCAGCGGCTCCGGCTGTGGCAGCATCCCGCATGTGACCAGCGGCTGCAGCGGCTCCGGCTGCGGCAGCATCCCGCATGTGATCGGCTGCAGCGGCATAAACTGCGGAGACACGGTCACCAAGACGACCAAGACGTCGCACTCGGTGACCAGCAATGAGAAGTCGCACAGCGTCACCAAAGGATCGTCGGTGGGTCGTGCCTGCTTTTGGCCGCCCAGATGCAGAGAGAACCAACGTATCTCACTGACACCACAGCGGACTAAAAGCTCGCTGCATTGTCTGCACATTGCCCATGCTAGGTTTGATGGGTTACCATTTTTTTTTCTGCGTGTTGGTTGCAAAGTCATGCTGATGTTACTTTGTTATAAGCAACAACATACCGAGGTAACACGATAAAGTTTCTTCCTGTATTTGTTGCAGATTCTTTCTAAGTCACTGTCTTGTTATTGTAAACTTATTGAATTCGAAGTTATCAGTTACTTGGACATGAGTCATATCTGTTACAGACAGGACCGTGTGGCATCTAAAGTAGTGAGATAACTACAGAATTGATGCCTTATCACCCAGGGATAACCGTGAAAAACGCTGCTGTTTTCAGGGCTCTTCACACAATACTGCCAGCAGCCTCAACTCTGGAAGCCGGCCATATTGGGAAACGTGGGTCAAGGTTTCCGGGAGTCTGGTGGCCACGTAGTCTTCCCTGATTCGTAGCGCCATTTTCACTAGGAGGATCTTCACGGCTCCAAGTCCTCAGCTGTTTAGAGCAGCCACTCGAGCAAGACCGGAGGCGGCTCTTCTCACTTCTCTGGAGGTCGTGTGGTGTCCCCGGCTGTAACTGTCACCAAGACCACCTGTGCGACCTGCGGCTCATCACACGGCCCTGTTGTCCACCACGCGACAGGTGGCTACTGAAAGTAACTGTCAAAGTGCTGCAACATCAAGCGATTCAGTACATGATCTGAATAATGGTGATGGAACAATATACAGAACGTTCAGCGGAAATGTAGTAAACCCTGAAAACAAACAAACAACCTTACTTAGAAAAGATTAAGGCTGCTTGAACTCATAATACTCATTCTCTTGAACTCATAACCCTGCGCTCACAGCTCACAAGAAGCCATGGATATCTTCACACGGCCTCTTGAGTGTGGATAGCGAGTTCGGTCGCCACACTCTGACTCTATTCTCGACATGCCACGTGGTGTTTGCCTAGCAACCTGCACAGTGTACATTCGTTTGACGTAGAAAAAGCTATTCACGTGTTTTTCTTAGGACCACAATACCAATCAATTATACAATGTGTCCGCGAGACAAGCGTACTCAGGTTCTCTTGAAACTTGTTATGCAGAACATCGCATAGCCATTACTTGCTAGATATATTTGATATCATCTGGTCGAGTACTACTGGACTTTTTAGTATTTTTCAATTTTAAAAGTCGTCTGTCGCATGCAAATATGCTTTTGAAAACTTTTCTATCCAATGTCAAATTATACTTTGCGTGATTTCACGGCAAAAATTGTCGGGAAGGGTGTGCCCAAGATTGGCACATCCGCACGCGAATTATGAGCACGTGTATAACGTATTGTATATTCCGGTGATACAATTTTGCGGCAAAATCAATCGCAAAGCAGCATCCAGGCAATTCAACCATTACGATGACCGTGTTCTCTCTGCCAAGCTCGGTATACAAAGTGATTTGATAATCAGTCGCCTCACTGCCCACCCCTGGCCCGCCAAGAGTTATCTCCTTGTCCAAGAGCAGTGTTACCAGAGCTTGGGATTTGTCCCCCAATATCTTGGGATATTGACCCTGACATTGGGACCTTGGGATTTGGGAGTCAAACCTTGGGATGTGGGCCGATCCTGCTGCTGTTGCTAATTTTCGCACACAACTACGAATACTAATAATAAAAAAGAATAAAAAAAAAATACGAACTCATTTCGCTATCTAAGATTGCTCAGTACTGTTGTGATCTCTTTCGTTCGTTCTGTCACTCGAGTCCCAGTGGTGTATCACACGCGTTATTCGGCGGGAGCCAGCTGTAATGAAAGGCGACTAATAACGCGAAATGGGGGCGGGCTCGTCCCGACAGCGGGCGAAGCCGGCCGGCACAAAGCAACAGCCTACCGGGCAGGGCGGACGGCCAAGGCAGAGGCGGCGCCAGGCAGGCGGCAGGTAGGCTGCAGTAGGGGGTAATCCAGATCTCCACACCTCCCCCTTGAGACAATTACCGCGGAAAAAAACGAAACTTAGACACATTCCGACGCGTAATTGTCTAACTAAACGGCACAGAACCTCAAGTACCATACAATGCATAACCGCATCACCAAACAGTAAAGTACTATTTATCAGCCGAAATCTGGAGGCGCTGTGCGCGGGCCTTCGCCCGTCGACGCAGAGCGGTCGAGGCGCGGTGGTGGCAGCCTTAACAGCAGGTGGCTGCTGAGCTCCCGCCCCGGAAGAAGCGGCGGCTTTGCTAGGGCAAGCGGTGGTGCCAGCGAGGTGCTGTTTGCAGGCACGCACCAGCCGCTGGGGGCGCGCACCGCGCAGACCCCCTGTGCGGCGGCAGCAAGGCGTCCGCGTACGGTGCAGTCTCCGTCAGGAGCGGCCGGTACGGACGCACGTAGCGTCGATTTCGCCAGAGGACACGGCTGCTGGCTTTCTTCACACAGTAGGACGTGCGTCGCCTTCCGATTCCCACGACCACGCCGACGCCGATGCAGTCCCATCGGCCGGTGGCCGGGTCCTGTAGTTCGACATGACTGCTCGATTTCAAGCTAGCGACTGTCGCGTCAGATCGATCTGCAGTCTGCATGACGTGCGCCGATCCCTTCTGCCAGCTCGTGGTGGAGCTGCGCTGACAGCCTCTTCCGCATCCTCCTGCAGACGCGGTCGTTGGATGCGCTGTAGATGGCGTCGATGGCGCTAGTGATGGCAGTGAACGAAGGGCGATCCCCACGTGTGCTGCGCGGACCAGCGGGCGGCCCAATCGTGTCCAGGGATCTCCGGGCCCGGCAGCAGGGCGGGGCCCATCACGCCGCTCCGCCCGCGGGACGGCCTCGGCTCCAGCGGGCGGGCACAGTCCCTCGCGTAACTCCGTACGTGGGAACTCATGGCGGCTGACGTGCCGGGAATGGGTGCGTTCGACCGGCGGTGCAGACGGTGTGACGTCATCAGCGGGGTCCGATGCATCCTCGACAAATCGGATCTGTGCCGGATAATCCCTCGGCAGAATCCCCAGCGCCACGCAGTCAGACCAGCTGAGCAGCAGACCCGTCATCTTCCCTGATGAACGACAACACTGTAGGCGTACGTCAATCAGGCTTGCGGGCAACGCAGAGTGGTAACCTGGGAAAGGATCCAGATACAGGATAGCGCGAACACTTGCCCATCAGCTGAAAAGCTCTGGCTGAAGGCAGGGCTTCAGCTTAGCGCTAAGTCTAATCGCGGATGTGAGAGGACATCTTTCGCCCGGCGATTGACTGTAGCCTCCGCACCAAAAGTCGGCGCGGGCTGCCGACGGAAAACACACCGTCTGAAGTGTGACGAGATCCGAATGTCCGGATTCTTTGGTAGGAGTCGGACGTCGCTTGAGATTGCCGCGCACGTACATCTTCTTGATCTATTCGCGGCTTGACGGGCACGGTCCCGGCTGTCGCACGGTACTGTTGCCTCCCATGCAGATTGCCTCGAAACGCAGTCAGCCGATCTGTAGATCGCAGCGGTGTGTGGCGGTGCTCCCCGCGCGCCCCCCTGTTCGCCCACACCACAGGAAGTGGTCGCGCCAGGCCGCAGGAAGTTTGCAGGTGGCGTCTAGCAGCGCGGCCACGCTTCACCGGGTTCGGCGTGAGCGGCTCGACCCGCACGGCGGGCACGCGCGCTGGGCGGGGCCTCGGGACTCGCGCCTCGTGTGCTGTGCGCCCCCGGCGGTAACGCAGTACAGACGGCTCAACAAGAGGTCACAGGCATCCACTTACGCAGGTCAGCAAACCATTCGCACGGGCCCATTCCTCTGACCCGCCCGGCAAATGATCCACAATGTCTTCTCGAGAAGATCAAGCTCTGGATCCTCCACAGACGCTTCAACAAGTGTCCTCGTCACGCACGCCGCAGCAACAACCTGTCACGCCTCCGAGTGTCTAGCACTGGTTACGAGGAAAAGTCACAGAGCCGCGAGCTCCTTCAACCGCCACACAGAAAGACATCGTAAAGTTTTCAACCAGTATCCTCACCTGCAGAGCGCTAAAAACGCTCTGCAGATCGACGAGAAACCGCTTGCGTTGTTTTCCGCAGGTGGGCCTCCATAGCAGAAACCACCTCGGAGAGGGGCGCGTCATCCGATGACCACTCAGCCCGTAACGCAGCACGCGGTGACCAGTCTTCGTCGAGTAAGCTCAGAAAGGAGCGGCACGCTGAGAAGCGACAGGAAAACGATGATGCACCAGGTTAGCAATGCATGACACCCGTCCGAGCTTCTCACGCCAGAACGGCAGAAGTCGCGCAGCGATGCAGAGGAGGAGAGATGTGGTGCCGGCGTTGCAGCAGCGGGAAGTCGCACGGACGGAGCTGTAGCTGGCGCCGGGGTCGCGGGCGACGCGACCTCGCCGGCGGTGACGAAGGGCGGCTGACGGTCAGCGACCAGCCGCTCCACGAGCTGCGCGAGACGTTCCTCCCGCTGCGAGAGACGTTCCTCCCGCTGTGAGGAAAGCTGCGCGAGACGTTCCTCCCGCTGTGAGGAAAGCTGCGCGAGACGTTCCTCCCACTCAGCCTGCTGCAGCAGCAGCTGCTTCAGCGCCTCCATGTCACTCATCCCTGCGGGACTGCTGCACTCCGACTCGCTAAGCAGCACTCCGAACGCGAACACTCACTGAAACACGAAACTACGACCATGTTGTGATCTCTTTCGTTCGTTCTGTCACTCGAGTCCCAGTGGTGTATCACACGCGTTATCGGCGGGGAGCAGCTTATTGGAAGGCCGACTAATCACCCGCGCGACTGCGGTGTGCGGGCTCGGGCCCCGACGGAGGCGGGCGAAGCCCGGCCCGGCACAGGCAACAGCCTACGCCGCATGGGCGGCGGCCAAGGCAGAGGCGGCGCCAGGCAGGCGGCAGGTAGGCTGCAGTAGGGGGTAATCCAGATCTCCACAAGTACGAGCAGCTTCTAAATGTAGGAAAATCATCAGCTGACGCACCGTTCTTGCGTGGTGTTGTGTGTTTGTTTTGGTTTGTTTACTGTTTTGGCTTCAAGGAGAGGGTGCTGACTGAGTGCTGACTGCTGTGCTTGCTCCGCCGGTGATCAACTTTATTATTTCTCGGTAAGTTTGGCGAATGTCCCTGCTTTGAGTCCAGTTTCTAAGTAATTGTACATGGATAATTCATACGGAATAGTCGTTTGTTTCTGTTTAAAGGTGTGGAAAACGTTAACAATGACCAAAAACCTGCTACTAGCAGATCGCCGAATCAATCGGTGGGCTGTTTGAATGCGTTAAGATACGAGCCTGTCTATACAATGTGTGTATTTGCAGCAGTATCTTCTCCTTAAGCTGTATGATGCTTGGAGTGTCCATAAATGCTATTTGGAGATCATGTTCGTTATCAAACGTTTTGGAACGGGCCCCTTGCTGGGGTGTCGCTTGGCTTTGCAAACAGCGCCATCTATGAATTATATTTATGACTTTAGTTTTATCAGGCTACCGCTACCCATCAATTGCCTGTAGAGCTGCCGCTTTTGAACCCAAATTAAAATGCCCACAGCCCCCAAATGATCTTGTCGAAAATCCTGACGAAAATTTTGCGGATAATTCGCGGATTTAGTACACTCCTTTTCCTTTTCCTTTCCTTGTCCTTTTCCCACAGACGATGGATTCATCCCCCGCGTCTTGTTCTACATCTGGCCCAGATACACCCCCTAAAAAGAAGAAGACATGGTATTCCATGTCACTCAACCGGGACTGGCTGGAAGATCCTGATTTCAAGAAATGGTTGGTGGTGGACCCTGAAGACAGCTCCAAGTGTCGCTGCGCCCCCTGTCGCCTCACCTTCAGGAACCCGAACAAGAGCGCCTTGAAAAAACACGCCCAAACAGCAAGCCATCAAAAGGCTGTGAAGGCCTCGGCGGGAGCGAGATTGACGAAGTTCTTCGCCCCGCAGGAGAAGAGGGGCGTGACTCACTCCGAACGCGTCGCAAGATGCGAAATGATCGCGACTGGATTTTTTTGCGGAGCATGATATCCCGTTTTTAGTCGCTGACCACTTCTGGGACATGTTGCGCCACGCCGCGCCTGACTCTGACATCATCAAGTCAGCTGCCGCCAAGCGCTCCAAGCTGTCATATCTGATGGCCCATGGATTGGCCACTGAGGAGACAGGTAGAGTCTCCACGCTTCTGAAGGGCCGGAAGTACAGCGTCATGATTGACGAATCTACAGACATATCTGTAGCACAGGTCATGGCGCTTGTAGTGCGGGTATATGAGCCGAAGCTCAAGAAAACGCACGACCTGCTGCTGGACTTAGTGGAGCCGCGCGGCGGGACCGCTCAGGGTCTTTTTGACCCTGAAGGCGGCAGGTTTTTGACCCTGGAGGCTTTGATGATGGAGGCCCTGGAGGCGGCAGGTGTCGACCGACGTGGCATCATCGGTCTGGGTGCCGACAACTGCTCGACCATGATGGGAACCAGTGGCGGCGTGCGCGCGCTGCTGGAAGAGGTGGCGCCGGACCTGTTCGTCATGGGCTGTGTGTGCCACTCCCTGGCGCTGTGCACCGGCCACGCCGCCCGCTGCCTCCCCAGCTGGCTCGAGATGCTCGTGAAAGACATCGCGAGCTACCTGTCGCGAAGCCCGAAGCGGCGAGACGCCCTGGTCTTGGTCCCAGGAAGCCGTCAACGCGCCGTGTCACCAAATCCCGAAGGTGGCGATGACCCGATGGCTCTCTCGCGGCGCAGTCATCCAGCGCATCTTGGAGCAGTGGGAAGCACTGAAGCTCTTCTTTAGCTCCGAGGCCGTCACGGTCCAAGGCAAGGAGAACCGGGCCGCAGACATCTCGTTCCGACTGGAGGAGCACGGCACCAAACAAATGATGCTGTTTGTCCACTTCATCATCAAGAAGGTGGACGTGCTGAACCTGCTGTTCCAGTCCGAAGACTACCAGCTTCACCGACTGTACCGCAAGATGGCAGAGGGGTACCTGGCGCTGCTGTCGCTCTACGTGCAGCCGGAAGTCCTGGACTCCGTGCCACTGCACAAGGTCAACCCAGAGGTCGCTTCCATCTGCAAGCCCATCGAGGACATCGGTCTGGGTGGCCGGTGCGAGAGTCTTCTGCTGGAGGACCCGCTGCGAGAAGGCGAGAGGAAGATGCGCCTGGACGCCCTGGACTTTCTCCAGCAACTATGCGTCCAGATCAAGCGTCGCTTTGATATGGATCCAAACGGCACTCTTTCCCGACTGTGCGTGCTGGACCCGGCAGTCGCCATGCTGCCAGTCGGCGACAAGATCCGGCCGCAGACGCTGGCGCCCCTCATGGTGCGTTTTAAGCATCTGGTCCCCGAAGACAAGAGGGACGACCTGAATGATGAGTGGCGCGAGCTTCCGGTGGCTCTGGCGACAGCCAAGATCCAGGACAAGCCTCTCCTGACCCCACCGGTATTCTGGGCCGAGGTCGCAGAGCTTACCAACGCCGCTGGAGAGGCTCGCTTCCCGGTGCTCACCAGCTTCATGTACGACCTGATGTCGCTGCCCCACTCGACGGCCGCTGTTGAGAGGATATTCAGCCAGGTTAGTGAACAACTCAAAATATAATGTAGAAAAGTACAACATAATGTAAAATATTGCGTTCATTCTAAGGCTTTGCATTGCATACACTAGGTACAGCAAAGTGCAAACATAACGATTTTGCACGCCAATGATTATTTAGCCATTTTTAAACTAACTAGATTTGCTGAATATTTTTTTTAACTCGGAATAACAAAAATGCCATGAATTAATGGCAACGGTTTTTGTATGGCGAACGTTCTACTTGGTCACTCATGAGGTAGACGCATTATCTATTGATGTTAAAACTGCGAGAAATACATTTTCTGAGTTATTTTGCTTTCTGATTTCAGGTCAACCGGGTAAAAACGGCCCAAACCAACCGGCTGAAGGTGGAGACTACAAGGGGCCGCATTCTGGCGAGACAGGCGGTGGGGAGTGGCGGTGACGCGGGATGCTCGAAGTTTGAGCCATCACGGGCGACGATAGCCGACGCCGTGGCCGGTGGCCCCTACCGAAGGTACTGTCAGTCTGCAGTCAAAGCTGGAATCTCGATGGAGGCAGCAAGCACCGACGAAGAGTAGGGACTTAGGAGTAGGAACTTCCTACGAAGAGTAAGAAATGAGGACACGACTGAGGACTGCATGCAACGTAGATCGTTGCGCAGATCGTTACGATACCTCTCTGTGATTTATGCCCTTTTAGCGATGTATGTCTTTCTCAAGTTTAGTCCAGAACACTGGCAGACCTGCCATTTGACCCGTGCTATTAGAAGATAGTGAATGGCGATCACTTGTGCTACATTGTTTATCATCTCATTATGATCAATGCCAGTTTGTCATCTCGATGTGATCAGCGTGATCGAAAGCTATCTCATCTCAGAAGGGAACATTTTACTTAACTGAGCCCGAGTACGTTTACTGTTTCTTACTTAATGGTGCCAAACAGGGCATGCTACCGTAGCTGCATCATCACCGGAGGCTCCGGAGCCTCCCATTGTTAAGCACAACAGTGAAGGTCTCGTCTAGATCTAGTCAAGAGCACAAACATTTGGTAGATTTGCCGTTAGACCCGCGTGAAACGTGGGTATAGCAACCGTGTTCGAATCGAGAACTCAGATATGTACCTGAATCGGTGCCAAATAAACGTTATTTGTATTATTATTTGTATGAAAACCTTGGGATAAACCTTGGGATTTGGTCTAGGCAACCTTGGGATATGAGGCTCAATTTTGGGATATTCCACCGGTGATCTTGGGATTTCAAAAAATTATCGCTGGTAACGCTGTCCAAGAGTAGTTAGTCACCTCTCAACCTTGAACCACTGGTTCTGGGACGTCGCTATGGCCGACCTGTGGAAGACACCACAGCATCACTGAGGGACCTGCAGGAGATTGTGGACTGTGGAGTGTGCATGCCGTTGCTGAGTCAGTCGAGGGGAAAAAATAAGCTGAGATATGCGGCTCCTGTGCTCAGGGGTGGTAAAATTGCTTTGAGTGGCCCCGACCAAAAGTCGCACATTAAACATTACCCTAGCCAGCTGAGCTAGGGCCATTTTGGAGGTTGCCTTTGCATAAAGGCACGTAAACTCAATCGTGGACAGACATAGATAGTTGGCTGTGTTTTCCCAGCGCGGAAATACAGACGCTATTATTATTAGTTATATTTCTCCGTGATGGAGGATGTTTACGTATAAAGGCATTTTAATAAACAAAGGCACGGCATATACCAGGGGGGTCTGCTCCGCCACTTTTACAATAGGCAAAAGTGGCCAATAGCCAATTGACATGGGAAGTGCTCCTTAGCCTTGATGGGAACAGCTCCTTAGGTTTTCATTACGTCATACCGTACACTACGGCGCTGCCGTATTGTGTTGGGGGTGGGCTTACGCTGCTGGCCGAACATGTTTTTGCGGATATCCCCGGAACGGCTGGGAGCAGCCTCATGAAATTTAGTAAATTTTCTAAGATCTGATTTTTACATACGGAGTTAAAATTTTGAGTTCTTCAACTGAACAAAGGCGGTTCCAGGGCCCAGTTTTGGGAGGATATTTCGGCGACATTTGGCGATAATGCGGATATGCGATCTTCACGGCTTCTTCCTAACTGAAAGTTATATGTGTTCACGGTGATTGTAACAATTTAAAATTAGTTAATGTTAACAATATATATAAACAATAAATTTACCGTGGCAGAGGTGGTTTCAGGATCTTGAAAGGGGGAGGTTTGCAAGAAGTATGAAACGCTTGGCTTAAAGTAAAAAACAAAACAAAAAATGCGAAGGGCATTTATAGCTATCAAGATGCAAGAGATAGTATTTTTATTTTATAATTTGAATTATTTATTACATATAGAGTTTCAGGGGCGTTTTCAGGCACAGCAAGGGGGGTGACTGGAGGCTGGAGGCTGGAGACTGGAGGACCACTGGACAACCAGGCTGGAGGGCTCCTGGACAGACGAGATGGCCCCCAGGGAAATCCCCTGTGCAGGTCAGAGGGCCCCTGACCACACTGAAAGGGCCCCTGGGTGGGTCAAAAGGGCCCCTGAACTTGCCGAATGGGCTCCTAGCCAGCATGGAGGGGTCCCAGGGCAGGTCGAAGAGCCGTCCGAGCNGACCCACTGGGGTGGTTTCAAACGGAAACGATAGGTATGCGAGCCAGACTTTCGTGGTGTGGAGCCGAGATTGACCGTTCATCATTCGAACGAGGTGTCAGTGACCGGCTGTTGGGCGGCACACCAGCTGACGCCTCAGCAGGACGACAGCTGGAGCCTCATCAGGATGACAGCTGACGCCTCAGCAGGACGACAGCTGGACGGTGGGATGAGACGCTTCACCCGGGCCAGCCAGCCCCGGCTAGACCAGACCCAGTCCCGTTCCGGCCACACCAGCCCGCCCTGGCCACACCAGCCCGCCCTGGCCACACCAGCCCCCGCCCTGGCCAACCAGCCCCCCTGGCCCACCAGCCACGCCTGTCACACCAGCCCGCCCTGTCCACACCACGCCCGCCCTGTCCACACCAGCCCGCCCTGGCCAGACCAGCCCGCCCTACGCCACACCAGCTTCCGCCTGGCCACACCTGCCCCGCCCTGTCCACACCAGCCCGCCGCTGGCCACACCACGTCAAGTCCCACAGTCCTACGACCCGGGACCAGCCCCGGGTTCAACCCAGACCCCAGCACCGGTTCAGACCCAGACCAGCACCGGTTCAGACCCAGGCCCGCCCTGGCCAGATCAGTCCCAGTACAGACCCGGACCAGCCCCAGTCCAAACCCAGCCTGCCACAGCCAGACCAGCCCCAGTCCAGATCGAAACCAGCCCCAGTCCAAACCCGGCCAGACCAGCCCCAGTTCAGACTCAGGCCCGCCCGCCCCATCCCGCGCTGTTCTGCGGCCGCCCACAGCTCCGCTGCGTACCCATGGCCGAGTGAGCCGAGAGGCCCGACATGGAGTCACCGAAAAGACTCCGACGCACACGACGGCAGACCGGCGGTCGGCATTAACGGAAGATGACGAGGCATGTAGGACAATGCCGCTGGTTTTGCGGGAAATACAGTTACGTCTCGGTGTGAGTAAGCCTGTTACGGAGGCAGAACAATGTGTGAAGGATGCAGAACAATGCGTGCCTCGGACGGAGCAGCGCTGGGTGCAGCAGTGTGAGCCACTTGGTTCACATTAGGAACAATGGTCAGCTGTTTCTTGCTCTTTTTGGAAGGAAACGCAAATAACGAACAGCGTTGACATAGTTACAGTTAGACAATAAAGCGAATGTCGGTATGGTGTGCGTGATTTTGCCAAAATTGCAGTAGATTAATAATGCTTAATTTACATAATAATGTTCTATTTACATAATAATGCCTAATTTACATATAATATTACAAAATATAATACACACAATATTTAACATCTATATGCAAATGGCATCATAACACAATAAGGAGCAAGTACTAATTTTACGCATTTCTCAAATAAAACAAGCATATAAAGCCTGAACGCAGTTGATGAACCACACAGCAGACGTACCAGTATGGCAGACTTACGTTGTCGATTTGACCCCGTTGTGAGCCTCAACACACAGATCTGTCGGCGGTGCAGTAGCGGCACAGTTGTTTGACGACCTGACCCTGTCATGTTTCAGCACACACATGTGGGTGGTGCTGTCCTCGATGTACGGCAAGATGCTGGTGCTGCTCACCATCGCCTTCTGCCTCACGGAGGTGATGGACAACTCCATCCTGCCGCTGACGTTCCAGGTGAGGTAGACGGGCTGCCGCTGACGTTCCAGGTGAGGTAGACGGGCTGCCGCTGACGTTCCAGGTGAGGTAGACGGGCTGCCGCTGACGTTCCAGGTGAGGTAGACGGGCTGACGGGCTCGCGGGCGCTGACGACCGGCAAGCTCGGTCCGCTGGTCGGGATAGCTCCCATTTCGTATAAGTCACCACCCATGTCCCATGAACAAGTGAGCAGGAGTGCCCCCGCCCTCGATCCCAACATCACCTTGCGTTAACACCAGAAAACAAAAGAGAAATTGTCGCGGCACTTCCAGCTAAGAAATGAAAGAACAAAAAATATCCCTGTGTTAACAGCTTCAACAGGCCATGCACTGAACTGACTCAGTAAATCGAATCGAGTAATCGAGTGTAATCGAATCGAGTGTAAGTCACACGTTCCAAAACTGCAGAGCTTTAAAGCCACCGGCATCTACTGACGCCAGGTGCGTGTTTCAGGGCGTGTTCATGATGTATCTGTACGTGGGGAGTATCATCGCCATCCTCTGCATCTACATCACGGTGGTGGTCGACAACATCCCGAGCGTGACGTCCTCGAAGCAGGACCTGACGCAGCCCGACCCCGACATCACCAGCTTGGCCAGCTTCGGCACGCTGAAGCGCGCGCACATCTCCCGCTCCAAGACGACGCGCACCAGCTTCTACCTGCGCGTCGGCGCCCTTCGTGAGTACAGCAGAGCTCGGGCCGTCAGTTAGTGCCGTACGTAGTACGGGGTGGCAGTCTCTGAACCGCAGTGAAGGAGAACGGAGCGAGCGCGGCAGAGCCAGGTGTGACGGCTGTGACGAATGTGACGGATGGGACAAAGCCTGGCGTGACAGTCAGGCGTCGTTTAGGTTCGGGGAGAGAGGCCAACCGGCGGGTATCGTGATGGTCGGCCGAAGCCCTCAGCTGTGTGACGGCTCACCGCTCAAGGGCAGGGCAGTGCAGGGTAGGGCGGGGAAGTAATGTCCTGGGTCGGACTCCATGACAGCAGATGCCATCGAAACGTCGAAACTTTTTTTTTTGTCAAAATAATTAGATATACAGATGGTCAAATTCTGTTCATGCGAAACATACCGTGCCTCACATATTACAAGCTCATGCAGATGTGAATAAGTTAATCGATTATGTTTCATACAGCTTGTCATTACCGTGATCCGGTGCTGTGGTCCGGTGCCGTGGTCCGGTGCTGTGGTCCGGTGCTGTGGTCCGGTGCTGTGGTCCGGTGCCGTGTCCAGTACCCGTGGTCCGGTGCTGTGGTCCGGTGCTTGCCGGTGCCGTGGTCACGGTGCTGTGGTCCGTGCTGTGGTCCGGTGCCGTGTTTCCGTTTTGCTGTGCGTCGGCTCTGTTGCCGGTTGGCTGGGTCCGTGCTTGGTCCGGTGTGGTTGGTCGGTGCGGTGGTCCCGGTGGCTGTGTCCGGTGCTTGTGTCCGGTGCTGTTGGCCGGTGCCGTGGTCCGGTGCTGTGGTCCGGTGCTGTGGTCCGGTGCTGTGGTCCGGTGCCGTGGTCCGGTGCTGTGGTCCAGTGCCGTGGTCCGGTGCTGTGGTCCGATGCTGTGGTCCGGTGCTGTGGTCCGGTGCCGTGGTCCGGTGCTGTGGTCCGGTGCTGTGGTCCAGTACCGTGGTCCGGTGCTGTGGTCCGGTGCTGTGGTCCGGTGCTGTGGTCCGGTGCCGTGGTCCGTGCTGTGGTCGCGTCTTGGTCCGGTGCCGTGGTCCGGATGCTGGTGGTCCGGTGCTTTGGTCCGGTGCTGTGGTCAACTGTGCCGTAGGTCCGGTTGCTGTGGTCCAGGTACCGTGTCCGGTGCTGTGTTCCGTTGCTGTGGTCCGGTGCCGTGGTCCGGTGCTGTGTCCGTGCTGTGGTCCGGTGGGCCGGGCCGTCGGTCCGGTGCTGTGTCCGGTGCCGTGGTCGGTGCCGTGGTCCAGTGCCGTGGTCCAGGCCGTGGTCCGGTTGCTGTGGTCCGGTGCCGTGGTCCGGTGCTGTGTCCGGTCTGTGGTCCGGTGCCGTTGTCGGTGCCGTTGGTCCAGTACCGTTGGTCCGGTGCCGGGTCCGGTGCCGTGGTCCGTGCTGTGGTGTCCGGTGCTGTGGGTCCGTGCTGTGGTCCGGTGCTGTGGTACCGTGCTGTGTCCGGTTGCTGTTCGGTCCAGTGCCGTGGTCCGGTGCTGTGGTCCGGTGCTGTGTCACGGGTGCTGTGGTCCAGTGCGTGGTCGGTGCCGTGGTCCGGTGCTGTGGTCGGTGCTGTGGTCCGGTGCTGTGGTCCAATACTCCAATAATAGACAATACCAGCCAGCCGCCCTGGTGAGCATCTCCTCAGTTCCGATGTGCACGCCGCTGGAGTCAGGAACTCTAGACAAGCCCGCGCGTCTCCCTCCCGTCACGGCGCGCGTCTCCCTCCCGTCACGGCTGTGACGCCGGAAGTAGTGTGTTTCCGCCCCGTGCCCGCCCTAACGTCGCGATTATTTATCCTGTCTCGGCCCGGTGGCCAGGCAGAGCTCCGTGACAGTCTCTGATTGTACGGGCGCAGCTCTCGGATTGTGCGGCTGGTGACACCGTTAGTTGAAATAATGAGCGGCGAGCCAGTCATAATTCGCACGGTACGCATCGCCGCCATTTGTCACGACCAAATCACATAATGACACATAATCACACACAGTCCTAGCTGCTGCGTGTTGCATTTCAATGTCTGTGGACAAGGGCGTCGCCACCTTCCAAAAGTTGGGGGGACGGAGCATTTTGAAGTCAACTCTTTTCATGCAACGCCCATAGGCGTAATGTTAAAATCCGAAAATGTTTGGGGGGACGCCTCCCGCTTGGGGAGACGCCTCCCGCTTGGGGGGACGCGTCTCCGCGTCCCCCCGCTTCCGACGCCAATGTCTGTAGATCGTGAAATTATGGATCGTTTGTGAATCGTGGATCACCTGTGTTCTGCAGTGTATGCAAACCAACACCATCTTCTCGACGCTGACCTGTCCCGCATATGCTTCGCAGTGTTCGGGTTCGGCACGCTGGTGTTTAACGGTCTGGAGATTGCGATGCGCTCCACCACAGACACAGCCTGCAGCGGCGAGCTGTCGTTCGCACACCCCATCCTGCAGGCCATCTTCACATTCCTCCAGATGCACTTCCTCTTCGTCAACTCCGAGGTAAGACTACCGGGCGGGACAACTTGGGACAGCGACAAAACGGTCCACTCATAAAGTGGCATCCTCTTCTTTGGAAGACACAAACCCTTGTATGTTCGTCTACCAGTGTATGAGTGTGTCTTGCCATAGGCCTCTTGACGCCACCTAGCGCTTCATCCTCCGTTGACTACATCATCAATGCGAAAACTCTAGCCCCGCTCAGCTTGTTGCCAATGGCAGTCATATTCAGCTGAAGACCCTTGATCCGTCTGTTCCCGACTTCTGACCACTGACGTTTCTGATCCCTCTGCCCGATCGTGACAGGTGGTGGTGGAGAAGTTTGGCCAGATGGCTCGGTTCGGCTTCATCCACCTGGTGGCGACCAACCTGTCCGTCTGGTTCCGGATGGTCATCTGGGACTCTGCGCACGAGTGGGTCCACTTTGTGCACCTGCACGCGCAGCCGGACCGGCCGCTGCAGTACGGTGGAACTCCCAGCCCCAGCGCGCTCCAGCTGCAGGGTGAGTACCACTCACAGAGCTGATCACCGCTCACAGATCACCGCTCACACAGCCGGTCACCACAGCTGATCACCGCTCACAGAGCTGATCACCGCTCACAGAGCTGATCACCGCTCACAGAGCCGGTCACCGCTCACACAGCCGGTCACCGCTCACACAGCCGAACACCGCTCACAGAGCCGATCACCGCTCACAACAGCCGCGTCACGCTCACAGAGCCGGTCACCGCTCACAGAGCCGGTCACCGCTCACAGAGCCGGTCACGCCTCACAGAGCCGGTCACCGCTTCACAGAGCCGACACCGCTCCCACAGAGGCCGATCACCGCTCATAGAGGCCGATCACCGCTCACACGAAGCTGACACGCTCACAGAGCTGATCACCCGCTCACAGAGCCGGTCACCGCTCACACAGCCGGTCCACCGCTCACGAGCCGGCACCGCTCCACCACAAGCCGGTGGCACCGCTCACATGATCACCGCTCACAAGCGGTCCACCTCTCACAGAGCTATCACCCACTCACAGATCACCGCTCACAAGCTGATCACCGCTCACAGAGCCGGTCACCCTCACAGAGCGATCACCGCCTCACAGATCACCGCTCACAGAGCCCATCACCACTCACACAGCCGGGCACCGCTCACAGAGCTGATCACCGCCAACAGAGCCATCACCACTCTGTTGTGATCTCTTCCGTTCAGTCCGTCACCTCTAGTCCAAACAGTGGTGTATCACACCGGCGTTTATCGGCCGGGAGCAGCTGTATTCCAGGCGACTCAGTACGCGACTGCGGGCGGGCTCGGCCCGTGACAGACGGGTGAGCCAGCCGCACAGACACAGCCTACGGGCATGGGCGGCGGCCACGGCAAGAGCGGCGCCAGGCAGCGGGCAGTAGGCTGCAGTGCGGAGAATACAGGGGGTAAGCCAGATCTCCACACCTCCCCCTTAAGACAATTCCGCGGAAACAAATGCAAAACTTGACACGTTCGACGCGTAATTGGTCTAACAAAACGGCGCCACAGAACCGTTCAGCAATTACAATGCATTACCTCAGCCACAGTAAGAGTACGATTTCAGCGAATCTGGAAGCGCTGTGGCAGGGCTTCGCCCGTCGAACAGCGAGCGTCGAGGGCGCGTACTGGTAGCAGCCTTAAACAGCATGTGGCTGCTGAGCTCCGCCGCCGGAAGACGCGTGCGCTGGCAGCGGGGGTGCCAAGCTGAGGGCTGTTGCAGACGCCGCCGCTGGGGGCGCGCACCGGCAGACACCTGTGCGGCGCAGCAGGCGTCGCCGTACGGTGCAGTCTCCGTCAGGAAGCGGCCCGGTACGAGACGCATCGTAGCGTCGAATTTCGCCATGAGACACGGCCGCTGGCTGTCTGCACACAGAAAGGACGTGCGTCGACAGTCCGATTTCCTTACAATCACGCCGAGCGCCCGACGCAGTCCCATCGGCCGGATGGCCGGGTCCTTTAGTTCTGACGTGACTGCCGATTTTCAGCTGGACTGTCGGGTCAGATCGTCTGCAGTCTGCATGACGTGCACCGATCCCTTTGCCAGCTCGTGGTGGAGCTGTACGCTGACAGCCTCTCCCGCATCCTCTGCAGACGCGGGTCGTTGATGGCCTGTCGATGGCGTCGATGGGCGTCGATGGCGCTAGTGATGGCTAGCGTTGACGAGGCGATCACGTTGGCTCCGCTGCGGGCGCGCCTCGTGTCCGGCTCGGCCCTGCGTCAGGGCGGGGCCCACCACGCCGCTCCGCCCGCGGACGGCCGTCGACTCGGCGGGGCGGGCACGACTCAGCAACTCCACACGTGAACGCATGGCCGGCTGACGTGCCGGGAAGGCTGCGGCCGACCGGCGGTGCGACGGGTGTGACGTCATCAGCGGAGGTCCGATGCGTCCTCGAACGAATCGGATCGCTGCCGGAAAAATCCCTCGGCCAGATCCCACGCCACGCAGGGCAACCAGTCTGAGCAGCAGACCCGTCAGCTCCCTGATGACGAACACTGTGGCGTCAGTCGATCGGCTTCCGAGCCGCAGAGTGGTCTGGAAGGATCCGAGACAGGTGAGCGGATGCTGCCCCACAGCTGAGAAGGTCTGGCTGAGGCAGGGCGTCAGCTTCGCAGAGTCTATGCCGATGGCTGAGAGGACATCTTCACCGATGACTGTGCCTCCGCCGCCAGAGTCGGCGCGGGTTGCGACGGAAAACCACAAACCGTCTGAAGTGGGAGAGACGAAGTCCACTTGAGGAGTCGGACGGCTGAGATGCCCGCGCACGTACACATCTTGAATCACGCGGCGACGCTCGGTTCCGGCGCGCAGTTGTGCCTCCATGTGCTGATTGCCTCGGCGCAAGTCGCCGAGAATCTGTAGACTCAGCGGGGTGTGGCGGTGCTCCCGCGCGCCCCCTTTCGCACACCACAGCGAAGTGGCCGCACCGGCCGAGGAGTTGCGGTGGCGCTAGCAGCGCGGCACGCTGTTCCGGGTCGGCGTAAGCGGCTCGCCGCAGCGGCGGCAGCGCGCTCTGGGCGGGGCCCTCGGACTCGCGCCTCGTGTGCTGTTTTGCGCCCCCGGCGGTACGCGACAGACGCTCACCGAGGTCACAGGCACGCAGAGGTCAGCACATGTCGCACGGTTCTCTACGCCCGGCAATATGTCCACTGTTCTTCTGAAGATCAAGCTCTGGATCCTCAGCAGACGCTTCACAGTGTCCTCGTCACGCACGCCGCACAACAACCTTGTCACGCATCCGAGTGTCTAAGCCACTGGTTACAAAAGTCACAGAATGCCGCAGAAGCTCTCACCGCACACAAAAAGTCCTCGAAGTTTTCACCGTCTCCGCAACGCGCAATAAACGCTCTGCGATCGACGAGAACGCTGCGTTGTTTCCGCAGGTGGCCTCGCATAGCAAAACCACCTGGAGAGGGGGCGTCATCCGGACACTCAGCCCGTATACGCAAGCACGCGGGGTGCCAGTCTTCGTCAGTAAGCCAGAAGAGGTCGGCACCGCTGAGACAGCCCAGGAAGCGATGATGCACCCGGTTAGCAGCATGAACCGTCGAGCTTCTCACGCCAGACAGCGAAGTTCGCGCAGCGATGCAGAGGAGGAGAGATGTTGGTGCCGGCGTTGCAGCAGCGGAAAGGTCCGCCACGGACGAAGCCGCAGCTGACGCCGGGTCGCGCGGCGACGCACCTCGCCGGCGGTGACGGTGGAGCGGGACTTGACGTCACGACAAGCCGCTCCACGAGCTGCGCGAGGCGTTCCCCCGCTGTGAGAAAGCTTTTCAGCCTGCTGCAGCAGCAGCGTTTCAGCGCCTCCATGTCCCACTCATCCCTGCGACTGCTGCACTTGCGACTCACTAAGCAGCACTTCCGAACGCGACACTCACTGAAACATGAAACTACGACCGCCCAGTTGTGATCTCTTCCGTTCGTCCGTCACTCTAGTCCCAGTGTGTATCACACGCGTTATCGGCGGGAGCAGCGTGTATTCCAAGGCGATCATACGCGACTGCGGGCGGGCTCGGGCCCCGACAGGGGTGAGCCCAGCCGCACAGACACCAAAGCCTACGGGCATGGGCGGCGGCCACGGCAGAGGGCGCGCCAGGCAGGCGCAGGTAGGCTGCCAGTGGCGGAGGATACAGGGGGTAAGCCAGATCTCCACCACACTCACCACAGCGATCACCGCTCACAGAGCCGGTCACCGCTCACAGACACAGCGTGAAGCCACCGCGGGTACGCAAAGGAGGGTCAGCAGCGGTGGCGCCACCTGTCTCGGGGCCGCTGCTGCTAATCAGATGAGCAGAGGACCCAGTGGCTCCACCTGTGCCGAGGGCAGAGCAGCCTAGGTGGCGCGTCAGTAGCGTCCGGGTAGATCAGGTAACCATGCCTGATAATGAGCAAGTGCTGTCAGTTGTCACATTTTAAGAGCCCTCATCTTTAGACACGATTAGACAATCCGTACACTCTGCCCATAAACAGCAACAGCGCCAACAAGGTTAATTGTGCTGGCGATCTGAAAGTTGAATACAAATGTTGTGTGGTTTTGAAAGCAGGGTCAATATACTGGAGTGTAAATATAATACCGGTAAGTGCGCTCACTATGATAACAACTGACTGTGATCGATTATCTACAGGTTTCCCGGGCCTGAAGGACCTTGGCTATGAGGGCTACATGGACCTGGACGTAACCACCGACCAGCCGTCCGTGGACCGCTCCCTGGACCTGGAGATGCGTGACTCCGGCGTCCTCTACTACGGGAACCCCTACAGTACAGGTGAGCGGAACCATCAATTACCGAGGGTGGAAGCGAATGTGCTATAACGAAGTAACGAAACTGTGATTCGATGGATGGCCAAACGAGGATAACATTGTCAAATGTCCTTCAAATCCACCCTTAAAGCAATAAACCATCAAAGACATGCCCAAAAATATAAAGTGGACCACAATCACGAACAAGTCCACCACTCGCATTCCCACCACGTTCACAGGTGATGCCAGTGATACAATATCAGCACGAATAACGCTGAACACCGTTCTGTTACAGGAGCCGAGTCTGTGACGGCCCCATGTGTGAACGGGTCCCTGTTCTCCTTCACTACGGCGCACGCGCAGCGGGTGATGCGGCTGTACCAGTGCTACAACAACAACACGCTGGGCCAGATGTGGACCAGGTCGATGCCCTACCTGTTCCCTTTCATCGTCGAGTACAGGTAAGGAGGGGGAGAACCCACCAGCACATCTGGCAGTGCAGTATAGCAACATACAGCAACTATGCACTATGCAGCATATAACAGTATAGTAACCCACTAGCTGTGTTTATGTAAATAGCTGATAGTTAACGTCGGTAACATAGTGTTTTTAACGTACCTACACCATGTTTAAAATTAAATATGGTTAAACAATTCACAACCTGGGTTAGAAATCAACAATCGGGGTCGGAAAAGTACACGGAAAATGCCACCCGGCATTGCATGTTATACGTTCCTTAAATCCAGTAGTTTTCAGCGCCAATGGCGTGTGGTTACCCCTTTTGATGACCAGATGACTCGCTACCCTGTCCTCAAAAGCACTAACAGCAATTTTCGGCTATATGGTATGCGGCACAGTATAACTTTAGGGGTTTACTACTAGTGCCATCTAGGGACAGGAATATCAGTCAAGATGTGCGCTGTAGCCGTAGCCTTACTTGAATGACAGCTTATGTATACACCTACTTGTTCATTACAATGAGACGTAAACCGTAACACATATCTGAGCACCATTTAGCATTAATTGGATGTATTACTCTTTGCGAAAATGTGGTGACAGTGGAACAGAAACTAGAATAGATGTGTGTGCATAATGCATTGTGCGGTATCATTGAACGAATAGCAGCATGATTTTTCCACGTAACTGCTTATTCGCCATTACCTCCACCCAAGGGCTCCTTTAACCCGAGTGAGGTAATCACCCCATATTTGAGAATCACTGCTTGTGGAATGTGAAATGCACTATTCAACATTTTGCTTTGAAGTAAGTTCCTGTTCGGCTATCTGATCTGATGTCGCCCGTCTAACGCTACTTACCGCCTCCCTGCCAACAATTAACTTGGGCACTGATCGGGCACAGTGGGATTAAACCATTGTGCCAGATCAGTGCCCAAGTTAATTGTTGGCTGGGCTGACGCCTATCTGCCGTTGAACGATGGCGTCTGGCGTCTACCGTCACATTAGACCCTGTCTAACGTCACTCCCTCCGCCCGACAGCCTGATCGCCGCCGCGGTGACGTACATCATGTGGAAGTCGGTGGGCCGCGAGCGCTCCAAGCAGACTGACGTCAAGAAGGTCGACTCGGAGGGCACGCTAGACTCGCGCCGGAGGAAGCAGTGGCGCACCGACTGCCGTGCCGCCTCCAAGGGTCTCTTCCTGGGCCTGCTCTGCCTGGTCGGCGGGATCGTGGTGCTCATCATCTTCTTCGTGATGAAGGACACGACAGAGTTCCAGGGGCAGATGTTCTGGCTGTCGGCCGGCACCCAGCTGGTGGTGCTGAGCTTGTCGGTCGTCATGACTCTGGTCGGCTTCTACCAGGTGCCGAAGCTCTCGGTGGCGCACAAGAAGAAGCCGCTGCACCTGGACACCATGCTGAGCTCGGTGACGATCGTCGGCGTGTACCTGATGGGTATTTTCGGGCTGATTGTCGGAGGGATCGAGCTGGGGGAGCCGCGCCACCTGGTGCTGTTTGTGCTGAACATCACGCTGATCGTGCAGACGACGTGTCAGGGAATGCTGGTGTCGGAGGCGAGCCGGCGGCAGTGTACCACACGCCAGCAGCAGGTGGCCAAGCCCGGCCGCCAGGTCATCACCTTCCTGCTCTTCTCCAACGTCACCCTCTGGATGATGGACACGTTCATGTCGCACCACTGGCTCTCGCAGGAGATGCAGTTCAACTACTTCGGCTTCCTGGCCTGGGGCGTCATCTCGCGCATCAGCCTGCCGCTCATGATCTTCTACCGTTTCCACCAGTCCGTCATCCTCGTCGAGATCTGGAAGAACACGTACAAGACGCGCACCGACTAGCGGGGGGGACGCAACCCTGACGACTCAGACACGGACTGGTACGGCGGCAGCAGCGGCGGCTGCAGCGACGGCAGCGGCAGCTGCATCTGCAGCTGTACCGGCAGCTGCAGCGTCACCTCAGAGTGTTCGCGCTGCCCCGTCTGCCGCACCGCCACCGCCGCTGCTGGCACGCAGCCCACGCCACCGTCCATGTCCACCGACAGCATGAACTCTGGCGCGGCGCGCGAGTTCAGCCACCGGCGCGAGCTGTTCAGCCGGCGTGCGCTGACACCGCCGCCGCCGCCGCCGGCTGCCCGCCACCTGCACCGCCGCCGCAGCCGGTCACACTCGGTGGAGAGACCCGGGCGGGGGCGGGGGAGGCGGCGGGACGCCCGGTTCACGGACCTGACAGACGACGAGGCCGAGCCGGCGCCGCGGCTCTCCACCGACCGGCTGCTGGGCGCCAACGTGCTGCTGGCGCCGAACCCGCGCTGGCGCGCCGCCGCCGCCGCCGGCCTCGGCGCCCAGCTGCGCCGCATGGCCGCCCCGGAAGTGGCGCACTTCCTGCCGGCCGGCCGGCTCGGCCCGGACCACACTCTGCCCAGCGACGACCCAGTCGTGCTGGGCTGGTTGCAAGTCCAATCACCCCCCGCTGTCCCCCAGACCGGCATCAAGCATCTGCCGTTCCACCGGAACCTGGAGCACCTGATGCGGCTGTAGAGGCGGTCAGCAGGACCGGGGTCGCGTCTCTGAGCGCGGCCCCGCTCCAGCTCCCGGCTCGGCCTCCTCAGGCAGCTTCCGGCGGAGCGGCGGCGCCTGTGCCGGCGCTCCCGAGTCGCGCCGCTGGACCGACAGCGGACCCGGCTCGGGAGCGCCCCGACCCGACTGACGCGCACCTGGCACCTCTCCGCCTCTCTCTATCGCTACCCCTTCAGCACATATCCGCCTCTCTCAGACCACACCCTCCCGCACCCATCGGCCGACTACTCTGCCGACTGCGGGTCAGCCCTGCCGTGGCCCGCCCGCCCGCCGCCAACAGTGTACACTGCACGTGGACGGACCGACGTGAATCGGCCGTGACGGACCGACGTGAATCGGCCGTGACGGACTGACGTTACACTGATGTAGTGTAGCGGGCCGGAGGGTGACCTGTGGCGGTAGAGAAGACCGGAGCGTGCAATACGGACAGCTCGCGGACCGGCCGCGCGGCCTGAGTCGACTGCCCGGTCGACTGCCCAGCCGGCAGAGTGCAGTAGGGATTCTTTACGTTTGTATTTGTGCATAAACTGCTATGCCGTTTCGCTTGCAGCCTGGCAAAATACTCTAACCAATTATTATCACCGGAGAGTTAAACCCTAAGCGGCCAATGGGTGGCGTTAACCGCGCATGCGTATAAACAGTTTTGACTGCAGGTCAATTGGAGAAGAAATCAAGTGTATATTCGGTGATATAAGCATTGCAGCGAACTGTTGATTCGTTATTGAGCTGCAGCTGCCGCATTAGTAGGCGATATCGGTGTATCCGCGGATTGTTTAGCTACTGCAGCTATCAACTGGTCGGCCTGTTTTGTTATTTGTTATCCAAGTATTTATTCGATGGAAACCGATAGTTTCCGCAGCGAATTATGTTTGTTTACCCTTATCGTATGTATTGGAGTGGAAAATGTGCTTGCATTGTATTTCATAGGTTAGTTGGATGCGCGAATGCCTGGCTAATACCATGAATGCGTTCATTGCCGAAGTAAGAATGGTGAACAGTGTAACAGCCCTGCGAATCAGAGGTTGCTGGATGTCTCGACAGATGTCAGCAGTGTTCGCAGCTGTAGTCCGGCAATAAACGGTAGATGAACACCCCCTTGTGCTTCACCAAACACTAGTCAACCGAACTCAACAGCCAACACACATGAAGCCGGATGGTTGGTATTTATATGCTCACCCAGGTTACCAGTATAACATATGAATCAAACAGAAGCGGAACGCAACACATACTGGACACCACTCGCGGGGGGCAGTGCAGTCCAGACCGGGGTCCGGAATAATCTCCCGGACACCGACCTGTGCGCACTGCTATACTGACACACCGGGCGGCCAAATAAGCAGGCAGCCCCGGGCACGAGCCAATACCAAGCGGGTTCAGCTCCCACGACGACACGGAGCAGGCTCCAGCTCAGAGGAGGACAGCAGCCTGACGACGACCGTCCGGGCTGCAGAGACAGCAGGCCACAGTTAATCTGAACAGGCCGAGCACGGCGGGGACAGCTGCAGTCCATCTGAACAGGCCGAGCGCTGCACAGCACCGCGACACGAGGGCAGGCTGCCAGTGCAGTGATGGAGCCAGCTGCCAGTGCAGTGATGGAGCGAGCGTGTCCCGGCCGCGGTCGGTCGGCCCGCCGCCACCGCCGCCTGATGGTCGCCCGATTCACCGGAGCGGGGCGGCGGCGGCAGCGGCCCTCAGAGCCGCGTCCCGCCGCCCCCGCCACTGGCAGTTGAGCGAAGCAGGCGGCGGGGATGGCGGCACGCTGTGGGTAGGGGAGGGGGTGGCAGGGGGAGGAGCTGCTCTCACAACAGAGCGGCTACCTCTGCTGGCGAGTCAGCCGGCAGGCCGTCTAATCGACATCCATGTCCGGCGGGGGTTTCGGGGCGCCGGGAGCTCCACCCATGCCGCCGGGGCCACCAGGGCCGCCGGGGAAGCCGCCCATGCCGCCGGGGAAGCCAGGCATGCCGCCCATGCCGCCGGGGAAGCCAGGCATGCCACCGCCGCCGCCACCGCCGCCTCCTCCCAGCTTCTGCGTCATCTTGGTGATGAGCGCCATCACCTTGGGGTTGTCCTGGTACTTCATGATGTTGGCCGGGTTCTTGGAGACGTCAGCGAACGCAGTCATCACCTCTGGGTCCTGCGACAGGGACGGGTCAGGGGTCAGATCAGGTCATACGATCGCGTTACTCAACAACGCAAAGCATCTCAATTACGTCGAGAAATCCAGTACAGCCAGACTCGCTAAGGGCACGAACACAAGCATATAGGGGAGGGTGGAAAGAGATGCCTAGTTTTGTGGAAGCGAACATTACGGAAAAAGGTGCTTTATTTTTTTTTGTTTTATGGATGTTTGTGCATAGCGTAGTCATTTATCGTCCTATTAGAATGCAGTGGATGGCCAAAAATGCATTATTTTGTTGACCATTGTTTTTTTGTAGAAGCTTGCAAAGGGGCGTTTTATCCCGCAGTGTGGGTAAGACGCCCTCAGGATCGGGTAAGATGCCCCGCACTAGGCGTCTTCCCCCATTACCTTCAGGAGTTTTGTATGCGTTATTTGAATGCATCTTCATAATATTTAACACTGTTTAGCACATCCTAAGATGCAAATGTGGTGATCAGAAAGCACAGCCAGATTGCCTAAACCGGTCAATGTGAGCAAAATTGTCTCATTCCAATCCAGCGACATTTCCTGCCTTTCACAGATACAGCAGCAGCCAAGTAGTCATGCCTTGTTTTGGGCTCAACAATGCGGCAAAAATGTACTTTTTATTCTTCTTCTAATTGCAGAACAAAATGGGGTATGACGAGTCGTTTTTTACATGTTTGTTCGTGGTGCTCGGCGTAATCTTCGCTGTCCAAAAGAGGGGGTATAGGGGGGATATCTGAACGCCCCCTTCTAACTCGGCTCCTATGGGCGAGTATAAAGAATCCAAAAGCACCGTTTGGTAACTCGCCAAAAATAATTTTATAACTATTTCGTCATTATTGGCACAGATCAATATTTAGGTCACCAGGGGCAATTTTCACCCAAAGGCATTTTTTTACATTTTAGGACGTTGTTCCAGAAACCCCACATATATCTCGGGAACTATAACAGCTAGGAACAAACGGAAAAAGCAATACAAACTTTCTATAAAGTGCGATCGCCGTCGGTGTTCAAAGGTCATAAAAGGTAAAAAATGCTGTTAGGGCAAAACAAAAGCTTATCGTTAACAATTTGTATCAAATAAAGATTAGGACAACGATTTTAACGTTGTGTCCACCTCATCAATGCGCTTCAAACCATATCCATTGCGGTAGGTTTGTTTCAAATGGCAAATTTAACCTCGGGTCCAGGTCATTCAAGGTCATATGGTAATGCTGATGAGTTATTATGTTCTCAATATCCTGGAACGCTTCTGAACACATTTTGACCCCACAAATCACCCCCACACCCCCCCCACAATTACCACAAAACCCAATCATTATATCATAGCTACCCCCCCCCCAACCCACCAAACCACCACATACACCACACTCACACCCAAAACATAACCCCTCCCCCCAAAAACCACCACCCCACACCCAAACCCCCCAACCCACCAATTCACACCATCCACAAACCCCCCATCATCCCCCACCCCCCCAATCAACACCACACACAACATCACAAATTAAACCATATCCAACCACAATTAACATCACCATTAATACCAACCCAACCCCACCAACACCCCCACATAACCACACCAACATACAAACAACATATATCCAAAGCAGCACCACACATCAACCACCCAGTATACACACCCCACCCCACCAAAAAACACCACCCCCACCCAAAACCCCATACCCCCCCCACCACCCATCCATCCAACCCCCCATCCCCCCCACCCACCATCATCAACAACCCCATATCAACCCAACCCCCCCCCCACACACACCCCCACAATTCACACACCCACATTTCCCCCCCAATCCACCCCCCATCATCAACAATCAACCCTTCACATATACCCCATCCCAACACACCACACTCCACACCCCCAATAAACCCATCACCCCCATATCCCCATATACATCAACCACCCAACACCCACAAATCCCACCAACCCACAATACATCACCCACAAAATATACACCCACCCACACCCACCCAACCAAACATTCCCATAATTTCACCAATCAACAACATAACTATTGTAAAACTCCCTTTGGGATTTACAAAACGTGAGATTGATAGTGGTATTCGGTCTCACGTCTCCATCTGTGTTCGATCAAAAGTTATTGGCAAACCCATTTTGGTGACCTCAAAACTGGCTTTCACCCGCTGTTTTTACGCAAAAACAAACGAGTAAAGCAAACGAACACCGGAGTCACAGCCTCAAGTGGTCTATGTCCTCGGAAAATAAATATTTATTTGGGTTTAGATGTTGCTGAGAATAGCAAAATACATAATATAAATTCAGGCAAGACTTGTAATTATCAAGCCATAAATACCGTTGGAGAAAGACACAGAGGCAATGTGTGCCAAAAATAGGTCAAACGTGCCGAGTGAAAATTGGGCGATCGTGATGCACTAGCAGGAACAATGTACTGTAAAAAGGAGAAATGTATCATAATCTCAGATTGAAACTTAACAGATGTGTAAGTATGCCATTGTGTGAAATAGTTGCAACTTACTCGGTCTATTTTGTATTATAAAGCATAGAGAAGCATATACAAATAAAGACGCACTGCTGGCGTCTATTCAAAGCACAGGTCTGAATTTTGCATATGTAAATGATGCTGTCTCCTGCTTCACATCAAGCATTTCGTATTTGTGCTATAGCTCCTTGCTCGGAAATTGAGTGGGTCTTACCCCAGCCTCCCCTACTAGACGAGTCACATGGTTGTTAGTCCTGACACCCAGTGCTCCGCCGTCTGTACCCACCTGCATGCCCGCCACGATGTCAGGGTCGCTGAGAAGATCGGACATGCCTCCCGGCATCCCTCCCATTCCACCTCCCATTCCACCGGGCATTCCAGGCATTCCACCGGGCATCCCAGGCATCCCTCCGGGCATTCCACCGGGCATACCAGGCATTCCACCGGGCATGCCCCGAGGCATGCCGCCTCCGGCAGCGGCCTCGGCGGTGGCGCGGGCGCGGGCCTTCTCCTGTTCGGCGCGGGCGCGACGCACGCGCTCCTTCTTCTGCTTCAGCTCGCGCTCCTCACGGCGACGCTCCTGCTTGCGGTTGTGTTCGGCGATCTTCTGAGCCTACAGAAAGAAGAGACGGCATAGAGTAACAGCGCCGGACGATGCACAACACTCAATGACGTCCGGTCATTTCGTCCCGGAATTTATCAGTGGTCAGTGGTCACCCTACTTCACATGCTTTTCCTGAATCACATTTTCAGTGCTCTTCAGCGCTACTTTGTTAGACTAAAGAGACTGCAAGGACTCTATAGACTCTCTAGACTCTGTACGACTGAGAATGGCAGCTATCAACTGAGTGCAATGATTTACACTACACAAATAAGTTCACGCAGGCATGTTTCAAAATCTCCAAAGGGGAATGCTAATGCAGCAAGATATCAATGTAACACACAAAACACACGACGAATAAATGGACACAGATGGCAGACCGGGAACGCCTGGTTGCCAGTGCTCACTGGTCACACACCTGTGGGGCGAGGGAGGTGAGGCCTCGTCGGTGTATCATGTGCGCACGCGGCGCGGGGCAGGCGACCGAGTACCGCTGAGACGGCAGCTTTGAACGGAGGCAGCGCTCGTTGCGTGCATTCCTCAAAATGAGACCCATTAATCCCCGTGAAAATCACCTCTCGCATCGTACAAACACCTTTCTCTTTCCACCCTAAGTTTAAGCATAGTGCGTCATAATAAAAGTCACAATACAAAATATACATTATCGGCGCTTTTTAGTTCCCTCGTCCCGCGCATAATTCATAGAATTCGGGACTGGAAACTGCTAAAACGCAGCTACCCGTGATTGGGGTTTTAGGGCGGACCGACAACAAAGGCCACATGCCGCTCATAATGCAGTTACCCGTGTTTGTTCAGACGCGCCACCTGTGCCCGGTGGGCCGGTGCGCCCCTGACAGGATACCGTGACCCCGGCAGCGCCCCTGACAGGATACCGTGACCCCGGCAGTACCTTTCCCCGCAGCGGGCTGTAAACCGACTATCGCCCCGAGTGAGCTGGCTCCGAGTCAATATATGGAGCCACTACCGATTATTCAGCGTGTGCCGAGGAGCCGGCAATAGCGAGCCGAATATCCCGGGAATTCCGCAGGTGAAGGCGCGTAGAGAAAGCACCGAACTTGATCCAATTCATCTTTATGCTCATAAATATTATAAACACATTCGTATAATCATCAGTGGACAGTGACTGTCCACTGTCCAGTGTCCAGTAGTGGAACGAAACTGAATAATAAACTGATTATCGTAATAAACCATGTATGGTGACGTGACCACTGACCATGTACTATTGTACACTGTACAGAGGTAATACTGCCGCTGGTGACTTCGCTGAGCCCTGGATGGTGACCGACCCAGCTCTGGCGGCTGGCCCGCAGCACACCACATCTGACCCTGAATCCTGCTGAGAGCGGCCCTGCCTGGCGCGCTGGCTGGACCGCAGCCGTGGCCGGCTGACGCAAGCTGTGCGGTGGCGGGCCGCGTGCCACGGCGCCGCCCGGCAGCCGACAGCTCTGCCAGCTCAGCCGAGCTGCCACAGCTGCCAGCTCAGCCCACCGGCGGGGCTGTCAGCAGAGCCACCACCGGAGAAAGCAGCCCCAGCTGTCCGGTCAGCCCACCGGCGGGAGGCGCTGCTGCCCCAGCTGCCGGCTCAGATTGTAATCGGCAGCTGCAGCAGCTTTCCAAGACAGTGCAAAGCCACTTAGCAGAAGATGCGACAACCATCAATCTTACAAGTCCGCTGCAAAGCGTGTCACGCAAAATAATTACACAGGGACACATCAATATGATTCCCTAAATATAAACCTAACTACTCCATGTGCCAAAATCCTACATACTCAACGCATCAACGCTACGGAACTCGGCACGACTAACGATCCCATCGTCTGTAAGCTATCAACATAATTCTGTTGGGACTTATATATGTGCGCCGATTCTATTACAAGTAAATGGACCTATCTATATATACAGCTCACTCGAAGTCATATTTTGCATGATTCTTCAATCTCCTGACTACAAACAGTCCTCTGTAGTCATATTTCCAAGAACCGACGAAATACATATTACTTACATAATACAAATACCCTATTACCTAAGTAATAAGCCACCCATCGCAGCGCCAAAGCAATTGCTAAAGATCTTCAGTAAAATAGAGGACCCGGTGAAATGATATTCGCCGTCCTATTTAGCATCACATGATTTGGATATCATGTGACACATGACATCACATGGTAACATGACCATGTATTGCTATGCCTATGCACTATGTAAGCTTGCAAGTTGTAACACTTTTATCCGTTCAGTTCAGAATGTCAAACGTTTTTTTTGCATTCTTCTCGCTTCGCTACCGTTTACAATACAGTTTACAATACTGAAAAGCAATAGTTTAGTTTAGTTAGCAATAGCAAAGCAATAGCAATAGTTTAGCAATAGTTCACAGTTTACAATAAGTGAGAAGCAAGATCAGATCGAACATATTGCTTTATAAATGGGAAACAAGCTTAAGCTACGAATATAAAAACAATGTCGCAAATCATCAGCTATAGGTAAAGGTGATAAAAAAGAGATTCCCGTACCGATTAAATGGTGAGCACCTGTCAGGGACTCCGCCACGGGGGGCTCCCATTTTCGAGCCAGGGGGATTACTCCGAATTTGTCCTGACCGAGAAGATTGCTGGAAATCAATGTTCAGTTGCACCCAGTTGTAGAGACTGTACAGTTGTAATATGTTTACCCTCCCCCGTTTAACAGCTTACCGCTGGCATGAGACGTCTCCCCCGCCGCTCGAAAAAGCTTTCACGTGACGGCAGGCCCACTTGGTGCTCTGCTCGTGGATCCCGGTCTGACCAGAGTTGCAAGAGGCGTGGCAGAGAGCCGCTGGCCCTGGGACCAACGAAAGAGTGACGCATGGCGCAGGACATCGGCGCCTACGGATTAGCTGTCTCATTATCTCTCAAAATGGCAAATCTGCTCAAGAGATCGAAGGAAGGGACATCTGAGGTATAGCTCAGTTCCTACGCCTTGATCGATGCGTGACAATCTAAGAGGGTATGTTACCTGTTTTGAAATGTTAAAATATTCGTTGTATTACGGTAAGAAGCTACGTGATTGTACTTGTTTCGAATAGAGAGTAAAACTTAACGAACTGCAGCTTTCTACTGTGTATGATTTTTATTTCTCTCTTCGCATCTCGCTAACGATCGAGCAATGAAAACGAGTCAAAGACCACATCGCTTGTCCTTCAGCAAACTTAGGTCTTCATTCAACGCGCGACATCACGGCATCACATTCATAAATAGATCCTTAGACGCAGAGCAAGTATGTCTAGTTTGCAACCGTATAGTTATCTTTGCACTGTTGAAACTTTTATTGAACTGTATTGAGTGTTACGATCAAGCTCTCTAATGGTGGTATAATTTTCATCAGAACAATCAGGCCAATCAAGCGTTGCCGAGTTGGGCGACACGACTCGGTAATCGTTTGCCTGCGTCACTTGATACAGCACACGCACGAGCTGTTTTGTTCGAATTGCTATCTGGCCCGCGCTAACGATAGCGAACAGTTTAATCTATACGATATCCAGTGTTTTATGACTGTGTATACTGACGACTTAGGCACACATTCCCTTTACCATAATCTCAGCACATTCGCCTAGCTACAATTTGCTGGTAATGAATAAGGAAATAGATTATACTGCACATACGCACCACATCTCACGTTTTGCCGGCAACACGCAAATCAAGACAGGTAAGATGACACCGACTATGACACTGACATTCAGTGAAATTCTACAGATGGATTTTACCCTGTATTAACTACTTTCTCATAGGTTTACCCAGTAATATGATACCACAAATCCGGCGCTCAACGTCTTACAGTGTACCCTCGAATCCCATGCTCTTGTGCATCCTAAGTTGACCGTTGCATGGCACAAGTTTCTTCGCATATCACATCGCAGACGTGTGATCTCATGGCGCAGTTCAACAGCCAGCGTATAATTCAGTAACCTGCTCGCAGGATGAGACCCGAGACAAGTCGGCTGCCGTCAGCCGCCGGCTCGCGGACAACAGCTCGCCGCTCGTTGTAGTGAGTCAGAGTCTCGACAAGACAAAGTCGCGCATGCACCGCCGCCTTGTGTGTAGTTTGTTAAGTAGTGTATGTATGTAACGCTGCGTGGCAGTCGGCCAGCCGGCCCGACAAACAGGACCGCGCCCCGGAGACGGAGGGCAGGGCTGACTGAAACGCCGCACCTGGCCGCACCTGGCGCCGAGGTGCACTGCGCACCCATCACTGCGGCGTCAGCATGATTCATGGGGCGGTGATGATGATTGGGGTTTGATGGCGGACCGCGCCGACAGCCAGGCATCACTGCACGTGAAATTCGCAGACCAGCACATTCAACGCGCTGACCAGTGGCGTAGGTCACCGACCAGTGACCGGGACCGTAGACCAGTGACCACTGACCAGTGAACGGGACCTTAGACCAGTGACCACTGACCAGTGGGACCGGGACCGTAGATCAGTGACCAGTGACCAGTGAAGTTGAACCGGGACCGTAGACAGTGACCAGTGAACCGGGACCCATTTGTACTTATTACTTTTGAGTACTTGCCAGCTGAGTGACGGACCAGTTAATACACCAATGACCAACAGTTGACCGGGACGGTAGATCAGTGGCGGGGTCACTGCCAGAGGGAGCGACTGACAGCCATCACAATCCTTGCAGTGGCGCCAATACCTATCCTGGTCACACTCTGGCCCGGGAGTCGACTCAATCTACACCGTGCTCTTGTACTAGTCATAGATGCTAATCGAGTGATCGTGCGCACGGATGGTGCTGCAGTGAGCCGAGGACGCTCTGCAACAGTCGGCCGAGTCAGACCCGACGGCCGAACGGCGGGACCGCCGGTAAGCGGAACAAGCGGAACCAGCAGAAGCAGAGGAAGCACACGGGAGCGGCACTGATGCCGAACGGAATCCGTTACCGCGCTGCTCCACTCCGGCCAGGTCCTGACAATACGAGGTTCATCGACGGACATGGCTGGTCCCGCTAGTGACCATTCGGGAGAAAAAGTGATGCTGATTAGGGCTTTAGGGTGCACATTGCACAAACTACTTGGTTGTGTGGCACCCACGGGAGAAAAGGACGGTTCTAAAAGACGCCGTGGACTGCTCAGTCTCACCAGCTGAAATCTGAAAACCGATAGCCAAGGAGTCGCCCTTCATTTCTCACTATCCGCCGTCAGTCAAAGATGATGATGGTGAGGATGGAGTTGGTGACACCTGACACTCCAACATCCCGTCGGTTGTCAGCATTGTGAAGCCGCATTTCTTCACCAGGTCATTTGATACATCACCCACAATCGATCATGCATATCATACCGTCATGGCACCACCACATCAGACAGTCCCCTCCGCCGGTCACCACATCCCCGCCAGCCGGGCCGCCGATATGTCACCTGCGCCATAAAAGGCGGCGCTGGCTGGCCCGGCCGCCGAAATAGCGCGCGCCGGGCCCGTGTCACCGGCGGTCACGTGGCCGGCCCGAGTGGTGACGTCACGGCGGCGGCGGAGCGTCGGCGGCGACGGCAGCGGCGGGCGGACCGGCGAGCGGACCAGCGGCGGCGGGCGAGACAGTGCTCTGAGACGGAGCGGCGTCTCAGTGAGCCGGACCGGCGGCCAGCGAGCGGCGATGGCGCGAGTGAGCTGGCTAACAGTGGTGGCCGTGGGAACGCTGGTGGTCACCTCACTCGCTCTCCTGGCGGCTTCAGGTGAGCGGCTAATGGGGTATGACGGCACACACGAGACTGGAGTCGGCAGCGGCGTGACAGACCCGCTCTCTGGACCTGACGTGCTGACCTGACCCACCCCCTGGACCGGTCACGCGGCCTGACCTGCCTCCCTGGACCAGCCTGCTCGCCTGACCTGACCCCGGACTATCCCCAACTGGCCTGACCAGGCCCCGTGGGCTAGCCTGCTGAGCTCTCTTGTCCGCAAGGGCCCGCCCGCTGGCTAGACAGCTGACCTAGGTTGGCTTTTCCCGATTGCACCCCCCACCCCCTGGACAAAAAAGCTCCCACCGCTTATATGTTTAACATTCGGAGGCGATGGCAAACATACATGGGTTCAATTCGGAAGGGAGCGGCTAAGTATCGAAAACCCCCGGACCTCTCAAGTCGCCAGGCGAAGGACGCAACTACTCAGCACCGACCCACCCCTTCTCATATAGATCTAACATATATATGTTACTATAACGATGTATATAAGATGTTAAGATATCATAAGATGTAAAAGATGATGTATTACTAAGATCTCTCATTGCCCGCTGCCTGGCCTAATCTGACGTCATGAGCAGCCTGTCTTGGCATGCCCCCATCATCTGCACCCGACCTGGGTACTTGATCCGACCCTGACCTAGCCCGAAACCGACCGCCACTGTACCAACACTGCCCCTGACCTACCTCTGCGAACAACCCTGTTGACCTGACATGAGCCCGACACGGACCCCTGAACCACATTGCCGCCCCGACGCTGACCCACTGAGCCATTCCCAGTTGAACCTGACCTGACCCCTGGAACCATTAGTACCGCCCTGTCTGGCCGTGGTCTCTGAAGCATCCTGTGGGACCTGTACATGACCCCCTTGTCCCGGCCCGCCCCCTCGCCTAGACAGCTGATCTAGGTTGGTCATTCCTGTTGACCCGACATGACCCGTCCTATGAGCCAGCCCTGTCACCCTGATCTGACCTGACTCTCGGCCTGCCGTCCTGACCTGCCACCTTGACCTGCACTCCTGACCTATGAACAAACATCTACACATCAGTCGTCCCTGGCAGCACCGAGTCGAACAATGTGGAATGAACTGACAAAGGAATAGGTCTAATAGCATGTGCACTAAACAACGAACTGATACCTCAAGTTTTGCGCAAGCAATAGCTTGTAATGTGTTCGAAGGAACAGTGCGATGTACCTTATATCACCAGTTTATCGATCCTTAATAAGAATGCAGACGCAAGTGTTGCGATACTCAAGAGCGTCGCCACCTTCCGAAAATTAGGGACGGGGGACGGAGGCACTTTGAAGTCGATTCTATCCATGCAGCGCCCATAGGCGTACATTTTAAATCGGAGAATGTTTGGGGGGACGTGTGCCTCTTGGAGGGGACGCGTTCCCATCGTCCCCCGCTTTCGACGACCATGGCGATACTCCTCAGCCGATACTTCAGCGCGTTCGTGACCATGATAGCTCCTCTTCTGTCGTCCACCCGCCTGACTATATCTCAGCCCAGCATTGGCCATGCTCCTGGTGGTGCCTACGACTATAGGAAACAAAGGATTATGGCAATCATTATTGAGCCCTAAATAAAGCAAAATGCTGGGCATAATCGTTCACAACTTCCTTCGAAATGTTACAATTACGATGCAAGCAAATGGAAATATCGACATTTTTAACCCGAACTTGACCAGGGGGGGGGGGAATATTGCCCCCTGTCGTTTATTCGCGATAAATATAAAAAACATTCAATATATCAACATTAAACCTCCAGTACCTTCCTGCACATCAATTGTACATCGGTTGGGGAAATTTGCAAATATTTCGATTGGGGGGGGGGGTATATATACACCGTTTTGTGACGTGATGTTTCTTGAATTTAGCGACAAAACCACTCAAGTTTTAAGCAGCTGTAAAATGGTTACATTTTATGATAAATTAAGACTAAAAAAGTAAAAATATGAAATTGCACGTAGTATAAAACTGCAATCTTAAAATTTTCAAAAATGTATTTTTCACCTAATTTTACCTAAAAATCACCTAAAAACAGACAAATATATAAAATTATAAAAAACAAAATTTCAAAATTTTGACATTTCAATTTTTTGACATCTACATTTTTTTTAATATAAAAAACTAGAGATGTGAAAGCAAAGTGTCACAACAATAACAAAGCCAAGTTTCAAATGAAGAGCACCTTTTTTTACTAAGAAGGCCTAAGAATGGTAACTGATGACGTAATATTTTGAAATTGCTTTTTTTGACAAGATAGAGAGAAATAAATGTCAGCAATATTTTTCTGAGATAAAACTGGTCTAAAAATATGCCTTTTTTGTTTAAAATTAGCAATTAAAAAATGACCTCATTTGACCTGAATTTGACCTCAGCTTGACACTTAACTTCATTTAAATGAGCTCAGATGGTGCCTTGATTGTCACTATCGATTTATACGTATAAAACAGCCCATAAAACATGTGTCACATGACTTTCGCAAATCATTTTCAGATAGTGACCTTTTGTGACCTGATATTCACCTTGACCTTTGCCAAAAATCTCCTTTTTGCTCATGCGGGATGTGTGTCATACCTTTGGAAGCACTTTGGGTGATCATGGTTGCAATCAAAGGCTCTGGATGGAAAGTATGGTCCATAAACTCGAATGTCTCGATTTTGACCTTTGACTCGACTTTGAACTGATATGCGACCTCAATTAAAAAAATAAGTATGCTTGAGATGCGTCTCGATGAGAGCTTTCGAACGCCGCCTTGCGCGTCTCGCTATGATCATTGGTTCCGGAGATAACAAGGGGCACTATTTGCCCCCCCCCCCAGGTCAATGGCGTTCGGATAAGACCCCGGTCAAGCGCGGGTTGATGTATTTTAATTTATATTTTATTCCTTTTGAGACATTAAATCTGCCAAAAACTGTAGCAAAGTTTGGTGAATCGTGTGCCAAATCACGAAAGCATAACCAACACAACTTTAAGTTTAACCAAGAAGCAGTTGATCGCACTCCAAAAACGATCACTATGCAAGGCCCGAGCGTAGATTAACCCGCGCGGCGCTCGGGTCCTCAAGCTGAACGCGCGGTGCTTTTGGAGGGGTATTTTACCCCCCCGTATCTTTCGAAACCAATGACCACAGTGGAGACGCGCGCAAGGCGCGATCAAAATATCTCTCATGAGACGAAATATAATATATAGGTCCGAAATTCTTAAGCAAGGTCACAACTCACACGGTCCAGGACACTGTCATGTCCAAAGATCAGGGGCAATTGAGATATGAGTTTTCCATACTTTCCAGTTTCCATCCAAAGCATTAGGGCTTAGATTGAGACGATTATCGCACAAAGTGCTCTCAAAGGTATACTGTATCTCCCGCATCAAGTAAATGTGAAATTGTAAGCAAAGGTCAAGGTCCAGATCAGGTCACAAAAGATCACTGTCGGCAAGAGGTATACGAAAGCCATGCGACACATGGATTAGATGTTATGTTACACGTATAATTCGATAGTTGTAGCCATTTTCATAACCTGACACCATCGAAGGTCAAGGTCAGGGCACAAAAGGTAAAAATTTGAAATTGATTAATATAAATAAACAAGGGATTTTTCTGAAACAGTTTTGTCTCAAATACAGCGATGACATTTTTTCGTCTGTATATGGTCAATAAAAGCTAAAAAGGCAATACAAAACTCACGAGTTACATTAAACACCCATTCACAGCCTTTCATCCATTCACGTTTTTTTCAGACTTCTTTTCGAAAATCAGCTCATGCCTAGTAACATGCTCAGCTTCTAAGCATTTTCCCATTATCAAAATTAAGAAGGTGAACAAAAAATCAGCTTGAACATAAATTTAACATATCCCAGCTGGCGACTATTTGGTTTAATGAATTCACGGCCACAATGAGAGCCAAGCTCTGTCGGCCGGCATCTCCTCTGTTCACTGGAGGAAGATGCCGCCCACAGGCTGACCCCGATATTGACAGTTCGGAAACGGTGCCAGATTTCTGATGCAAGAATACCATTAACTTAGAAACCATTCAAATACCTAGAGGCCATTAACACCGATACGGCAATGTATCAATATCACCAATTAACTATGGGAAGAGCTAAGTAGCCTAGAGTGGCCGGTGAGATCACAGTCTTGTCCCATGGCCGCGTCAACGGTGAAGTCGTGTGTGTAGTTTTGTATTTTTGGGAGGCGCTAAAGCACATAGAGGCTATCAAGCGCCCTTCAGAGGCTATCACGCGCCCTTCAACGATAAGTCGGCACATGAACGCACTAACAGCGGCACAAGCGTGGAACGCGTCTCAACATTCCTCATCTATGACCAAGACATTTTTTACAGCCGTACAGAAGACTAATATAATTGCTAGATCTCAGGTTCACTCGAGAAAAAAATGCATATATATATAAAACAATTGCTAGTTGCTACTTCATGAAACCAATTTTGTGAGATGCACAGGAAAAGAAACTCACTGGGGAGGCGCTACCATCTTGGTACAAACTTTAAAGCGGTGTGATAGATGCAAATCAGATCAGAGCGTTTGTTGCGACCCCGGAGGTCACACAACGCAGCCTCTGGTAACTACAGGCACCGATTTAAAAGGCCCATCGCAATCCGTAATACGTCTTCCTGACGCCGCGCTATAAGGAATGTTAACAATTTTCGCTGGCGGGAGTCCAACAAGATCACAGCATGCCTCTCGGTCCCCGTGACCGGGAAAAGGTGTCGCTGTCTGACAGAGGGCAGCGGGCGGCGGCACCCAGTGCTCTCCATCGGACGAGTCCATTCACATTCCTCAGCTCCAGTCGGCACCAGAGCCAGCAGTATTGCTTCTGGCGAGCGACCCCAGACCACGACAGCAGTGTTGTCAATGTACCACAGGAACCGGGCTCGGTCCAGACCGGGCCACGGTAGTACCATGGAGTGGCCATCCGACCGGGCCACGGTAGTACCATGGAGTGGCCATCAGACCGGGCCACGGTAGTACCAATGGAGTGGCCATCCGACCGGGCCACGGTACCATGGAGTGGCCATCAGACCGGGCCACGGTACCATGGAGTGGCCATCAGACCGGCACGGTTCATGGGTGGCTCAGACCGGCACGGTAGTACCTGGAAGTGGGCCATCGACCGGCCACGTACCATGGCAGTGGCCATCCGGCCGAGGCCGCGGTACCATGAAGTGCCATCATACCGGGCACAGTACCATGGGTGGCATCAGACCGGCCACGGTCCATGAAGTGGCCATCAGACCGGCCACAGGACCATGGAAGTGCATCAGACCGGCCGCAGGTACCATGGAGTGCGCATCCGACCGGGCCACGTACCATGAGTGGCCATCGACCGGGCACGGTTTACCATGGAGTGGCCATTCAGACCGGGCCCGTAGTACCATTGGAAGTGGCCATCAGACCAGGGCCACGGTAGTACCATGGAGTTGGGCCATCAGACGCGGGCCACAGACCATGAGTGCCATACGACCTGGCCACGTACAATGGATGCCATCAGACGACAGACCGGCCAACGGTACAATGGAGTGCGCCATCAAGCCGGGCCGCAAGGGATCACCAATGGAGTTGGCCATACAGACCGGGTCAACAAAGGGGAGATGGGTACATGTGAGTTGGCACCGACCGGGGCCTCTGGAGGGGTAGCAGTGTCCAATGGAGTAGGCCAGGTGCAGACTCCGGGGCCGCGAGTAGCAATGTGGTGAGTCGCGTTCAGACCGGACCGCGCAGAGTACAGTGGATGTGGGCCAGTCAGAATCGGAGTTTCAACGGAGAGTACAAGGAGCGTGGCCATCAGCACACCTCCCGAGCGACCAGTCCAGCTGGGCGGCGGTGAGCGGATTGCTCTGCAAAGACGGCCAGCACATGCGATGGTGGCTTAGCTTTAGGGCACCGACTGCCGATGCTGCATGGCGCCATACTCCACAGAGCCGCCGCCTCGATACGAATAGAACTCGCACCATTTGGCCGCGCGGTCGGCGGACGCCTGACATCGCCGGGCAGCTTTAGCTTAGAGTATTAACATCCGAGAGAGTGGCGATACGCACGCAACTGCCGGGTAGACACGAACAGGCGGACGGTTCGATAGTCTGCCAGGTACGGGAGACACGGGCATCAAAGCACAGGCTCGCTCCCAGCAACACGGCCGGGGAACGAGGCTGGAATTCACCCACCGGCGAACGACGAGGCAACTGCACGACGAGGTAGACGGCAGGGTCCGGTCCATCTTGGCAGTCAGTGGACGTTGTGGAACAGCCCAGAACCAGGCAATGACGCCGCAATAGAGTGACGGCCCAGCGCGAGTGCGATGGAGGAGCAGGGGCCCTAGTCGTCCGGGTGGACGGTGGCGCGTCCCTCAATCATCCTCAAGCCCGTTACCCGGAGGACCGTTCAAGGCGCGCAGGCAGGCCCAGCTATTAAGCTCAGCTGGCTTCACGCCGGTTCGGCTGACAGTTACCCGGACTCTGTCTGCAGTCTAAGCGCCGCGCCGTCACAGCTGAGCGGGGGCGCAACGGCTGACACTGGATGACCACAAACGGCCGTCCCGGCCGCCGCCGGCCCCGGATCCGAGCCCGGGGGGCTCCGAAGGGACCACCACTCGCAGCGCACAAGAACCACGGGGGCCCGGACTCGCAGCCTCAACAAAGACGCTCAGTCTCACGTTTGACCCGACGCAGGCGATGACATTGTCCGGTCCCCTACGCAGGATCCAGCAGACTGGACATTGTCTAAAGAGCCGCTTGGCGAACACCGAAGCCACTCCTCCTTCTATAGCAAGTCCTCGGATCAACGACACCCGAGCGCGGCTATATCGTATCATAGCCGAGTCCTCGGCCACACGAATATACCCGAAGGCGCTCTCTGACATCAGCAGCCACGTCCCTCGGCAACGATCACGAGCGCTATATGCACACCATCAGCTAGCCCAGTCCTCAGAGCCACACCGAGTACGAAGCGCTGCTGCTCTGCCATTAAGCAGCGCAGGGTATCTTCGGCCAACGATACCCAAAGCCGCTCTCCTGCCATAGCAGCCAGTCCCTCGGCCAACGATACCCGAAAGCCGCTCTCCTGCCATAGCAGCCAGTCTCCTCGGCCAAGCCGTACCCGCACCGCCGCCTCCCATTGCCATGGGACCGGTACCTCAGATGCCAACAGAATACTCTCGAGCCGCTGTCCTGCATTAGCATGCCAGCTCCCTCCGCCACGATACCTAAGAGCTCCTCCTGCTCATGCAGCCACAGTCCCTGCGGCCACGTATACCCAAGCGATACTCTTGCCATAGCGCAGTCGCTCAGCCAAACGAATACCAAGCCGGCCTCTCCTGCCATACAGCTATGCCAGTCCGTCGGCCACCGGACAATATCTTCATCCTCCGGCAATCTACCGTGTGTGGCATGCCCGCGGGCCGCGTCTGAACCCTGGACACACTCGTGCAGTGTGCCCGAGGTAGTCGTGGGTCACACTACGTGTTTGCTCGGGTTAGTGACCTGAGGTGACCCACCGGGTAACGTGAACGCATGCAGTGTCCTCGGGCAGCTGACCGGACCACCAGCCTGCTACGACATGTACAAGCGAGGCAGCGGCGCGATTCGGGGTCAGGCGGACTGTCGGGCGCCTACCCGCACTGATCGAACGACGTTGCAGCATTCGAGACCGGAGAGGCAGGACGAATTGGATCAGGTGCGGGGGCGAGAGAGGCGGGGGACGGGTACTCTGCCAAACGCGCCGTCTGCCTGCCAAGCGAGCAAGCGTCGGGGCCGGCTGGACTGTCATTTCTGCGCGCGGGGCCGGAGACCTGAACAGGACAGGCAGCCCGGCAGAAGGCCGCGTCCCCTTACTTCACTAGAATTAACAACAGAACATGAGTCATCTCGCTCTCTGACCTGCATTTTAACCCAACAACGCGGATCAGCTAACCTGGGTTAACCGCCTATCTTGTCACTACCTGTTGCCTTTGAGAGAGCTTGAAAATGAGCAACATATTCTTCCATGATATAAATCCACATATGCGATGGAATGTTTGGATCAGGTTGAAAAGATCAGCCAAAATAATCTGTGTTTTATCGATTGTAACTGCCAGACAATAGTCTATTCCGTTGCTTGTTCATTCCCATAGGTGAGAATGCAAGAAATTTTGCGAATTTCTCGACTGAATTCATGGTAAACGGAATTCAATGTTCAGGACATATTATCTTAGCGACCGCAAACGCTGATCCTCGGTGGATACTGTTTAACTGGCCATGATGAATTCGATGGCCGTGCCAATTTGTGAGACGGCAAGGGAAATATCTGAGGGACCATCGAATTTATGACCGCAAGTGGAACATAGAGGCTCATCCCAGAAGGAGGGGCGTGCAGATGTCACGCTGCAGAGAGAGGGATTATTTCGCCCGCAATCAAGGACACATGCAGATCAGCGTGAGCACGGCTCAACCCTCCCCCGCTGAATGAAATATTACATGCAAGGTGTTATCAAGTATTGCTCGACAGATGATGAACACATTATCTGTTGGATCATCTACAGCATAAAGGAAACTCTAATCTCACGTGGCTCTCTCTGCTCTCTACTCAGACCGGTCCCTTGTCTTTGCGGCGGCTCGTCTCATCGCGAAATCGCGCCGTGGGCGCACACCATCCCTCCAGACAAATTGGTTTGTCGCTCTCGCAGAATTTTTGAGTAAACATCCGGAGATGCGGAACAATCATAATACTCCAGGATCAGCTTCGAGCTTTCCGCACACAGCACGCGACTTTGAGTAACGCTCCTCACGCGCAAGGCGCAAGTACCAACACGCTCCGACCAAACTGTTATATTTCTGAGCCGCAGGTGCTGTCCGCCTCTGTGCCAGGCGTTGAGTTATACGTCCGAGTTGGGTGCCAGCCGGCGAACGTCAGAGCGCGCCACACCACTCATTCCAGATGGTATTCTGTCCGCCGGCCGTCCGCAGACGGCGGGCAGCAGCCGCCGCCAGTTGCTAGGTCACGGTGGAGACGCAGAGGGGCAAAGAGGCGGACGGGCTGGCAGGCCGGCGGTCGCGGGTCACTGGGAGTACCCGGTGCAGCTCGGCGCGGAGGGAATCGCCGCGATCGGAGCGCGTAGTGACAGCTGGCACGCGCCGCCGCAGATACGCGCACGCACACAGGCCGCCAGCAGTGCAGCCAACCACAGCGGTGAGCCCGGCGGCGCGCGGCTCGGCCCGGCTGGGCGAGACGCGCGATCGGAACCGGGCCGGTGACAGACGGAAAAATAGACCCGGGCGGCCCGGCGGCAGGGTGCCAGCAGACCTGACCCAGAACAGCCGCCGACAGACACCGCAGCGGCCGCGGGCATCAACGGCGGCCACTGTGGTGTCGGCGCTCAGAGACCGTCCTCAGAAACCCAGTCCAGCGTAACATCCAGAGCACAAGGCCTGCACGGTGATCACACCGAGGCCGCATGATAATAAGCGACCATCGGCCAAACTACACAACGGTCATGTTTGGATGATCATCACATCAAGATACTGAAGCGTTTCCACACCTGTGTCGGTAGTTATTCGAACTGTACCCGACGTCAGGACCCTGACAGATTACCGGTGTCATCGCTCTGACCGACCGAACCCACGCTCCAACCACACCACAACAGATCCCAAACAGGTCAACCTCAGTGTTCACAGACAGATCAATGGTGAAAGACAATGTATCTCACAGAACCGCTCCGACACAGTCCAGCTGACAGTATGACAGGTGCTATATGTTCCCGGCATCTGCCGGTGCTAGCTGTCCACGGGCTCCGTCTGTTCCACCCAGGAGATCATCTCCTCGGATATCTGCACCACCACCGACTGCTGTCCAGCTTCCTCTGACTCCGGCACCGTGGCCAGGGTGACCACCTCCGTACCGTGCGGCCCCAGCAGCGTCACCGTCTCCAGCTGGGGCTGCCCGGCCAGCCGCAGCTGGTCACCGCCCCCCGTCCCGACCTGCGGCATCTCGCCGGCCTCCAGCAGCGTCACCTCCTCACCACCGTGCGTCTCCACCAGCAGCATGGCGTCCGCGTCCCGCGAGTCGAGGAAGGTCACCGTCTCGGTACCGCGCGACTCGACCAGCGACAGGGCGTCGGCGTCGCGCGCCGCCGCCAGCGCCTCCGAGTGGCGCGCCTCGGCCGCTGCCGCCGCCAGCGTCAGTGTCTCCAGTCTAGGCAGCTGCGGAGGAGCCATCAGCTGTTCCGCCTCCGACGGCGGCGCCTGAGAGGCACCCTGCGGCGGCGGCTGTAGCTGCTGCTGCTGCTGCTGCTGTTGGTGTCCGGCTATACCATGCGTCTGCAAGTGACGCCGCAGCTTGTCGGCCCGAGGGAAGCGGCGCGGGCAGGCCGGACACGCGTGCGGGCGCTCGCCAGAGTGCAGCCGCTGGTGCTGCGCGTACGTCTGCGCGTGCGCAAACGCGCGGCCGCACTGTTCGCAGACGAACGGCCGCTCGCCGGTGTGCGTGCGCGCGTGGTCGTCCAGGTGGCGACGCTGGCGGAACCGGCGGCCGCAGCGCTCGCACGCGAACGGCAGCGCACCGCTGTGGATTCGCCAGTGCGTGTCCAGCGCCTGACGCGACGAGAAGACGCGGTCGCAGACGGCGCAGCGCGGCGGCGCCACGCGCACCGATCGGCCGTGCTGCGAGCGCACGTGGCGCTCGAAGTACTGCGCGCGGGAGTAGGCCTTGCCGCACTCTGGACACTGGTAGGGCTTGGCAAGCGTGCCGCGTCGGCCCGGCGGTGGCGGCGGCGGCGGCGGCGGCTCCGGCGCACTCTCCTCAGAGGTCAGCATGGTCTCTGAGGACGCCAGGGGCACGGTGAACGCCACCGGATCCACCTCCTTCGCCGCCGCCGCCGCCGGGCTGGGCGGCCCGCCGGCCACCGCCTGCAATGCAGAGACGGCCAAATCAGACGGCAGTCCGTCCCCGGGACACTCCCACCCGATGCACCAGACCCGCCTCAGACCGGCCTCTGGCCCTCCTTCGACCTCATCTGGCCGTGCGAACTGACGTGCCGCGGAATCCGCCAACGCGGGCAGGCCGCCAGCGGGGCTAAAATATCGCCACATTAATTAGATACTGAAAAACAGGATGGGATATAAGTGAAGAGCGGCGGACGGTGGCGGACAGCAGCTCTACAGTCCAAAAACACCACATAAAACGCCTTCGCTTAGTCGCCTGAAGCAGCGGCAGCCGGCCAGTTACTTTCATGGCAGCATCAAGCGGCCTTTACGACACTTGCTCGGCGACCGGCTCCTTTGGGCGGCCCGGCAGCAGCCGGCGGCGGCGGCGGCGGCACGGCCGGTGAGCTGGTCCGGCCGGTCGCGGGACCAGCTCACCGGCGCAGACAACAATGGCGCGCCGGCGGCGCTGCCAAATCGGCGGCGGCCGTCATTCGGCAGAGCAGAATTAAGCCGGGTCGGGAGCGGGCCGCGGGGTGAACCAATTAGCTGTGACAGTGCCGGGTGGTCGGCTGACACGACCCTCCCAGCCGCCGCCGGAGGGGACCGTCCGGCCAGACGCCGTCACTTTCGGCGTCCTGTCGCCGCAAGGACCGATCCGCCAGGAAAAGACGCGGCCATACCCGACACCGTACCGTATTGCCAGATGCGATAACAACGCCGGCGAACTATTATTACGCACGACAACTAAGCTATATTTAACAGCTATGTAATATGCCATCACAAAGGGACCACTAGCTTCGAAAGCAAAGTGGTTGCAGTTGTCTTAATTCACAGTGGTCACAGTGATTCTTGCCCTAAACGGGCGAGGGTTAACTAACGCCTAAAATGCACGCTTTTGCAGGAAATCCACTTTCTATTCCTCAATCGAACACGGCACGGGCTTCAGGGGCAGGAAAAGGGAAGTGCATCAGAGTCACAATCAGCCGGAGCCTCCAAGAATGTTGCATATTGAACTGTATGCGAGTATCGTTGTCGTGTGTACACGCTGCTGGGCGACTTCCAGCCGTTACGGAGATGCATTGTTTTATTTACCAAGCAGGCTAGCAGAACGACACTTGCCGGTACAGAGGCCACGCACCGTTTTCTAAAGCAAGGAGACGCTAAAAATTATGCCGAAGCAGCCCAGCAAGGTCAGTAATCTGACATATTGCAAAATATATACATGGGATGCCCATCTTTCAATGGTTAAGAAACGATCTAACCAATCGTCAACATATACTTGAACACTGAAAACGAGAGCAACTTGAACACTGAAAACGAGAGCATGTTCGTTGACTGATCGCAGAATAATTGACGGAAGTCATCGAAGCTATGTCGGTTCGTCATCACAAAGAGAAAAGGTAGCGAATTTACAATACACGCGAAGATACTCGCTGAAGAAAACACCGGAACAATTTTAACTTCTCCATCCATCATAGATGCCGATACTCAATTCGATGTCTATTCCGTTTTTGAATTGTACAAGAATAACGAACAGTCGTACAAATTAGTCTTAACACCTAGTGTTATGATAATTTAAAATAATTTTCCCAAACAATCCTTTTCTTTAATTAAACACACAAATTGGCGAAGCATCTAAAAACAATATCTGATCTGCGCCGCTGGCTGGGAAAAGGCATCGGGCTCTATGCTAGCAGCAGCAGCAGCGGCATAGACTGCGCCGCAGTACACGGTGTCCATGCGGCACAGCCTACCATTACAGACTTCAGTCGTCAGCCGGGAAGTACCGTGGGCCACGCATTTTTTGACGCCGGCAATAGTACACACACGAGCCCGTTTCGCGTAAATGGTGCAATCAGCCGGTCAAGGTCGCACGCCGTCCGGTCTATATTGGGAACGTCTCGGGGCAGCGGTTTAGTCAGCCGACGTCTGCGGGCGGACGGTAACAGCGCAGGGAGGAGGCGGGCCAGCCACGGACGCGCATCCCGTCGAGCCGATCCGGTCCGCGTTATAAATACTACACCGTCCGCCGACAGATGACAAACCGAGAGTAATGTATTCGGACGGGCGGGCTGGCGGCAGCGGTGCCAGGTGACGCGAGCGGCGGTGCCGCTGGCCGACGTCCAGTTAGCCGGCCCGGAGAACGGAGCGGAGGATTCCTGCTAGGCCTGTCACCAGACAGACAGACAGGACAGACAGACAGTCCAGGCACCAGAAACCTCCTCTTTCCGCACACCATGTCCTCAACGACACAGACAAAATCGACTGGTTTAACCACAAGGGCCATTAGGTTCACCGCTACCCCTTTCCCCCCCAAAAATACGGGAATTTATATCGTGCTTAGAAGGAACTTTGATCTCCAACGCGGACACGCTGCGGCCTGCACTCGCTGAATCAACGATCTAACCTCATTGTAAATACATTCCAGCTTTGCAAACCACGTCCACCTGCCTAGGCTGTCGTCAACTCCAATCTATAACACATTTCCTGAAATTCGAAGAAGCTTGATGCGCTTCATTCAGGGCGGGCCCGACGTAACCGAACCCGCGTCCGGCGGACCAAAGCCGGCCGAGAGAGCCCTCCCGATGACTAAGACGGATCGTTAACTGTCTCCCACCTGGGCCGGCCGACTGCCAGCCAGCCTCAGGCAGCCGTCCTGATGTAAGCGTCCGGTGCAGCAGCCGAGATAAAGTCACTATTCAGAGTCACTGTATGCAGACGAATACAAGAAACTACGCAAATCCGAGGATACAAGGGAATTACAGGTCATCAAAAGCCTGTGGGCAAAGACTAATGCTTTCGTTATTTTTCATGACATGAAATAATGCCAGTGAAATAACTATCATCGATTGATTAAAAAATGTGCTTTCAATTTCGTCGCACAAAGCTCCTAAAATGCACTAAACCGAGCGTCAACCACCGCTGCTTCGTCCCATACCTGACAACAAACTACCCCTGCTCTCGCCAGTCAACCACCACCCACTGACCCCACCTCCCCGCCTGTCTTCCACAGCCGGGCCGGAGCCCAGCCGCGAAGAATGCCGACCGTTCATCGAGCGCGAGCGGCTGGAGTGCGAGGCGCGCGCGGCCAGCGCCTCCTACGACCCGGCCACGGCCGGCACCATCGCCTGGCTCTCTGACATGCTGTTCCCCGAGTCCCGCTACATGCACCACCGCGACCTCGCCATCGCCGCCCGCGAGCGTGACCTCATCCGGCTTAAGGTCAGTCCTCCGGCCAGCGGATACGGGGCCATTCGTGACGCGTGTCAGGAGGCATGGGAACGCGTCACGGAAGACCAGCGCTCGGCAGATTGACACGGCCCTTCGCGCCAGCAATTAGACCGCATTTCAAGGGGCGTCATTTTCTGACAAGTGATATTTGGCAGGGCTCCAATAACTTAAATTAATATATATATATATATTATAATAGTAATTATACTATATTTATATATTATATATATATATATATATACATTTATTCTAACCATGCAACGCCATAGGACTTATGTTAAATTGTGCAATTATTGGTGGCGCCCTGGCCTTACTAGGCCTATAGAACACGACAAGCATGCGCATACCCTTATAATTTATCCTCCCGTACTTATGTCCAAATATTTTAGTTCAAACTTACAGATGATACTATATAACAAGTAAAACAATTTTAAGAAGTGCTATACTAGCTTTTCAGAAATATGCAGAGCGAGCGGTCACACCCTCAGCACTGCATTAGTTGCCCATGACATGTCAGCGAATACGGACCAGATTACCAGCGCCAAAGTAATGCCATGTCCATATGTACGCGTGTAGGTGGAGAGGGGAGAGCTGCCGGCGTCGGCGCTGGACCAGCCGCTGCCGTCGGCCACTCGGGCCGGCGAGAAGTCACTGCTCAGCCGCATCGGGTCAGAGATCTTCGCCGAGGCGCGCTACTGGAAGGAGGGCAACGCAGCGATCGCCGCTCGCGAGGCCGACCTGCGCCGGGTGAAGCTGGAGCGCGGCGACATAGTCGGTGAGTGCGCCGGCCAGGAGCGCCGCCGCCGCCGACGACCATGTCTGCTGCTGGCCGGCAGATGAGAGTCAAACACGGCTCTCAGGTTTGGTTGCTTTCGTGGTTTTACGATAGCGTGGCAACGGTCGTATGCCGTCGGGAATCAGGTTCACCCTGTTTCAAGGTAAAGTGGCGGCCAGAAAACCTCTTCAGGCACAAATATCGTTCTTGAGTTGATGAATCTATCGGGTTGAGGGGTGACACCTGCAGCACTTTGCAGCATCGTGACTGCACTATCTAGATATGACAATGCCCAAATGTCGTCCACAATGACTGGTGTTAGCTGACGACGAACACATCGATTGCAGATGCTCCTGCCCCGGCGCCGATGAAGCTGCCAGAGGTGCCGGCGGTGCTGAGGTCTGCCTCCTCGGCGCAGGCCGCTCCTCGCGCAGCCGCCGCGCCCGCCTCGTGGGCCGCGTCCGCCACCGAGGTGCCGTCCTCCGGCAGCTGGCTCTACGACACCCTGTTCCCCGAGATGATCTACATGCAGTTGCGTGACGAGGCAATCTTGGCGCGCCACCGTGACCTGATCCGCACCAAGGTGGAGCGCGGCGAGCTGCCCGCCTCGGCGCTGCAGGACGAGCGGCTGGCCAATCCACAGGCGGCGCTGCCCGGCTCCGGTGGCATCCTGCAGACCCTCTTCCCGGAGAAATACCAGCTGGCGGTGCGCCGACGGGCGCTGGCCGAGCGTCACCGTGACCTGATCCGCACCAAGGTGGAGCGCGGCGACCTGCCCGCCTCGGCTCTGGACGAGCTGCCCGGACTGGACGAGGAGGCGTCCGACTCCGGCCCAGGACACGGCTTCTGGCACCTCCTCTTCCCGGAGAGGTATCAGCTGGCAGTGCGCCGGAAGGCCCTCTTCGAGCGCCACCGTGACCTGGTCCGCGCCAAGGTGGAGCGCGGCGAGCTGCCCGCCTCAGCGCTGGCTGAGCTGATCGAAATGAGCGAGGAGCAGCACACAGCCAAGGAACCCCGCTCCATCATCCGCCGCATCTGGGACGAGCTGTTCGCTGAGGGCCGCTATCTGGGAGTGCGTAACCGTGCCATCGCCGAGCGCGAGGCCGACCTGCGCAGATACAAGGAGGCGCTCGCCCGCGGAGAGCAGCCCAGCCGTCACGGTCAGTGCCCGGTCGGTGGCCGCTAACCAGCAGCCAGCGGCCGACACGACTGGCAGAGCTAACCCAGCAGAGTAGCCCAACCCTGCACGGCAGCTAGAGCGTACTCATCTATTTCCCACTGACATTGTGTGCGCGATTGGTGGAGCTTGCGGCACGATACTGCCCCCGGCTGTCAGATAATAGCACGACTAGGAATAGTTAGTCGCCCGTCCTACAAGAGTCCACTTAGATAAATCCATGCTATACATTTTCAATTCCACATTTTTTCCCTTTATGTTCAATGTTCATTAACATAATCGTTTTGTATTTTTCCCATATTGATCAAACCAGTGATATGAAAAGCAAACAATCAAACAAATGAAATGCTTGAATACTATTTCAAAACATACATTCAAGCAGCAAGAGTAAACTTCAAATAATCACCCAATATTGAACAAATATACTTCACAACCAAGCCACGCTTCCTCTATTAGGCTATGATTCAACCACTTATTAGTAACTCCGGCCTGTTGCCTGCCCCCTCACCCCGCACCTGGCTAGTGGGCGCGCGGCGCAGACTGCCCGGCCGCCGTGCCCTGCACGCCGCAGTGCTCTGACGCGCAGCTCTGCACCTCCGCATGTGTAGCGGTAGACGGAGCCGCGGCGGAGAGCGACCGGCGAGACACGGGGCCCGCCGCCGAAACCAACGACGCCGACGTCACCGTCGAAATCGATGACGAAGACAGCGTCGACGACGACAGCGACGACGATGACGACGACGACGCTGACAACGCCGACGATGACGCTGACGACGATGACGATGACGATGACGCAGAAGTAGACGAAGACGATGAGGACGCGGCTGAGGTGCCAGAGGACTCTGCGACGGACGCTGCTCCTGCCCGGGGGACCGCGAGCGACGAGCGAGACACGACGGCAGAGCCGACCGCCAGAGACGGAAACCAGGAGACGGCGGCCGCCCAGGACGACGACGATGACGATGACGATGACGAGGTAGATGATGACAGTGACGGGGATGAGAGCGATGACGAGAGCGATGACGAGGACGATGACGATGACGAGGAGGCGGGAGAGCCTCACGACTCTGACGGCAAGACAACCGACCAGAAGGATGGCGACCCACGCGAGGACGAAACCGAGAACGGTATGTTTACTCACACCGGCGGAGCGCCCGGCGATCCTGCCGAATGCAGCTATAAAACAGCTACTGGAACTTCACTAGACAAATAAATCCGAGATAACAGTGGCAGCCCGTTCTAGTCGATACAATAGCATACGTCAACACCGCAGATATCCACAGTCTGAGGATATACAGATAGATCCGCATCGGCTTTAAAGCAGCGGGGCTCACTCGGCTCTCTGCTCAGTGGCCGGGGACGCATGGTGTGGGGTGGTGGGCGGTGTACCGGCTGGGACCGACACAGGACCGGCCCTGTTGCAGTGTTACCCGAGCCGACCGTCGCCGCCGTCGACACCACCGAACGCCCCGAGCCGACCGCGCCCGTGCAGCAGACGCCGCCGCCGCCGGCACCGGGTAAAGACACGCGTCCGCCCTCCCCAGCTCCGTACATTTAGACCGTCACCAGTACGGAGACGGACTGAACCCCACTAACCCGAACACCACCCCGTCCGTCCCACCCAGCACCCGACGGCCGTACCTACCCATCTGTACTGAGACCGACAGACGCGCTCCTAACTCAACACACCGCCCGCGCCTCTCTGCACATTTAGCCAACGCCGCTCAATGCGATGTTTAAACAGATGACGGATCCGTAGCTGCCTTCACCGCTTTACTAATCAAACGCGCTTCAACTTTGTTTCCTTTTCCAACATGAGCCATTCCGCTTGTAACGCTTCGCTTGACCTGGCTTGCGCACATCGCTGACAGCTCCGCTTTCAGAGGAGATCCTGTCGTCCGTCAGTAAAGCTGCAGCGCCCGCCTCAGCGCCCCCGTCCACTGTCGAGCCGATCCCAGGTGGGTCCGATCAGATAATCGCCGTTTGGCCGCGATCCACGGCGCTATTGGCTGGCTCCACTATCATAATAGCGGATCGGTCGCGGTCTGAACTGTCCAATGCCGGGAGCCGAGCGGCTGGCGCGGTGTCCCGTCCGCTGCGCCGGCCTGGCGTCGCGCCAAACCAAGCTGACCGTCAACCCGACTTTTCAGCACCCGAAGAGAAGAAGGCAGCGCCACCTACTCCGATCGAGACCGAACAAGCACCCGCCCCCATCGCCGCTCCCGTCCCAGCTCCGGCCCCTACCCCGGCACCTACCCCAGCTCCGGCTGCGGCCCCTGCCCCGGCTCCAGCTTCGGTCCCTGCCCCGGCTCCCGCTCCGGCCCCAGCTCCGGCCCCAGCTCCGGCCCCAGCTCCGGCCCCAGCTCCGGCCCCAGCTCCGGCCCCAGCTCCTGCTCCCGCTCCGGTCCACGCCCCGGCTCCAGCTCCGGCCCCTGCTCCGGCTCCGACTGCCGCCCCAGCTCTGCCTCCAGCCCCTGCTCCAGCTCCAGTTCCAGTTTCCGAGCCCGCCCCTGCTGCCGCGGCGCCGGAGCCGACAGCCCGGCCTCGTCTGGAGGTGGAGCAGCTGCTAGGGCTGCACGCGCCCTTCAGCCGCCCCGTCGAGGACGCCACCAACTACGCGCTGCGGGAGCTGAAGAGGCTGGGCGACTCGGCCATTAAGCCGCTGGAGGAGACGTTCAAGTACAACTCCGTCAGCACCCGCACACTCTCAGGTGGGTCAGTCTGCAGCTATAAATCTGAAACTATCAACCCTCTTATCTTAAAGGAAAAAACTGCTGGCGATATTCAGTACGAGTTCACTCTAGCGGCATGCGTACCGACACAGCCCCGCTCCTCCCCCAAACGAGGGTGTCGTCCACCTGACCCCAACGTCGTGCCGCCAGATGCCGAGATCTTCGCCAAGCCGGTGATCCTGTTCCTGGGCCAGCTGAACAGCGGCAAGTCGACCATGATCAACTACCTGCTGGGTACCGACGCCACGCGCACCACGGCCATGCCAGGTGAGATGACCGACCGGACACCGGGGCGGCGGGAGACGGACGGGCGGAGAGACATCGCATGTGCCCACCAGCACTGGCAAACCAGGCCGATATTCGTGGAAACGGAGGAGCCGACGTAGTAGTAGTCAGTCAGTCTAGCATCAGGTTAGCTCTTTCCACCTAACACAGCATCTAATTCCAGCTGTTGTGCCCCACAGGTAGCGGTCAGTTCCGTATTCTGACGTACGGCGAGCAGGACGCCCGGCAGGACGGCGCCCAGGTCACCTCGCACTGGGAGTTCGCTGGTCTGCAGAAGTTCGGAGAGTCCTTCCTCGAACGGCTCTCCGGCCGGCAGCTCAAGAACCGGCTGCTCGAGAAGGTGAGGGTCGGGTCCTCTCCCACAGACAGCCGTCCAAGTAGGCGGGGTTGAGATAACCCGCAGGGAGCCATCACTCAGGGAGAGATGAGTCCAAAGGGGACTGGTTCAGGTGGAGGGCTGGATTCAACCAAAGGGGACTAACCCCAGGGAGGGCTGAGTCTACAGGGGACTTGCAACGGTGGAGGTCTGAACTCTGAGATCACCTTCAGAATCCGTTCATTTGAGGTCAGATAGGACCCACTACCGAGGGAAGAAAACGTATATCAAGATTTCGACAGAAAATACAACATCAAGATAGTGCCTGGCGGCGCGGCATCAACCTCTGAGCTGACCTCGAATCAGACCAGAGCGTTCTCTGAACGAAGCCAGAATTTCGGGTAACCGATCCCCATCGACCCCGCAAGACAGAGCGTCCCGTGACGAGAGGTCGACACCGTCCTCTCCGTTCTTCGCCGGCAAACAGACGTCATCCGCCTAACTGGTTGCTGAAGAAGGTTCTACACAAACTTCTCCAGTAGCTTGTTAGGCAGGTGCCACCTGTGCCCTCAGCCGGCCGGCACCGCCCCCTGGCGGACAGCCGCAGCACAGCCTCTGACATGGAGTGCCGGCGGCAGCAGAGTGTGAAGAGTACAGCAGGACTGCTGTGACGTCGGACTCAGCGGCAGACGGCATGGCAGCTCATAGCGTATTGAGTGCGAAACAGGACAACCGGGCTGGCTCAAACTGGGGTAGCAGGGCTAAGACGGGAGACACAAACTGATGTACAGTGTCTCATGGTAAGATGTGGTCTGTCTGGTCTTGCGGATATGTGCCACGACAGTTCGCGTGGTAGAGTGCGACTGATAAGCGTGCAAGTGAACAGTGGTGATTGTTTTACGAGGCACACAGACAAGTTTGAACTACAAGGGATACTTTTATCCGAATGATGTTAACGTTACTAACCCAAGACGATGTTGGTAAACCACAGACATGCTGTGGGTCTCTGAACCAGCGCGGCGTCGGCCGACTGCCACTGACCCGACCTGTCCGCGCCCCCCCCTCTCCTGTGTGTCTCGTCAGGTGAGCGTCGTGGACGTGCCGGGCATCATGGAGGGCCGCCAGTACGGCCGCATCTACCCCTTCAACGACGTCTGCCAGTGGTTCATCGATCGCGCCGACATCATCTTCGTCGTGTTCGACCCGCACCACCTCGACATCGGCGTCGAGATGGAGAGCCTGCTCGACCAGCTCAAGGGCCGCGAGAACCAGGTACGATCCACCCGACAGCGTTGGCATCAGTCGGGATTTCCACCTCAGAAATGATACTTTAGCAATTGGAGTACTTCGGTCAGGCCAACTTGATTAATAATGTGTCACAGCGATATCCGCCCCTCCCTGCGTAACCACTGACTACAGGTGTCGCATCATGCACTGCTAACAATCCAGGCTGAAACCAGCTCCCTCTGCCACTGCGTCGTCCCCTCCGTGTTCGGTCCGCTGACAGTCTCCCTGCGTGTCCGCCAGGTGCGCATCATCCTGAACAAGGCTGACGACCAGCTCCCTCTGCCCACTGCGTCGTCCCCCTCCGTGTTGGCCGCTGACCGTCTCCCTGCGTGCCCGCCAGGTGCGCATCATCCTGAACAAGGCAGACCAGCTGCCGGCCGACCGTCTCCTGTCCGTCCAGGGCAGTCTGATCTGGTCACTGAGCCCGCTCATCAGCAGCACAGTACCGCCGCCCATCTACTCGGGCAGCTTCGTGCAGGCGCCGTACCGCGACGGAGCTCCGGCTGACCTGTTCCGCAGCCAGGAGGACGCCATCCTCACCGACATCGCCAGGTCCCTCTCCAGCCGCGTGGAGAACAGGATCGGACTGGCGCGCCGCCACGCCGTGAGTGATATGATTCAGAAACGTTTTTATCGTAAAAATAATCCCCTAAATGACGATAATAGTCGTGGGTTAAAGTTCCAGAAGGTTTGAGCTTTTACCGACAAGCAAAGTTAGAATCCAGAAACTGATCGCTCTTAGTTTTACAAAGATGAATCCACACACAGCGGATACTGAAGGGGACGGTACTTAACCGTCTCCGCCAGTCCATATGCGGACACATACTGACCGGGCCCATCTCTCGCTCGGCAGGTGCGGGTGCGCAACCACGCGCGCATGGTCGACTGCTACGTGACCACGTTCCTCAACCAGCAGACGTTCCTCAGCAACAAGAAGAAGCTGGCCGAGGACGTGGTCTCCAACCCGCACAAGTACCACATCTACGAGGGCATCAGTCGCGTCACCAACATCTCTCGCTACGACCTGCCCGACCCGGAGGTCTACGAGGACTTCTTCACGGTCAGTTGGTACACGAGTCACACAGCTCATGTTGCTTATGTGAACACTGGACAGCCATGACAGGGCAAAATATTATTAACTTTCATCTTTTAGCTTTGTGTTTGTTTAATGAGGTTTTAGGGCGCAACAGCTACTTGGGCCACATTGCGCCCTCAATGTGCTCCCTGCCGCAGAGTGCTGTGCAAGGGTCCGACCATAGAGCACTCAGATTCGAGTGGCAGTTCTCCGATTCGACTGACAGTTGTCTTGATCCGACCGATTGCCAGCTGATTGATCCGACTGCCTCCCCGTGTCTGTGCGTTTGTCCGGCAGCTGCACCCGCTGTACGACTTCCCCACGCTCGCCTCCACCTGCACCTACTTCAAGGGCTGCCCGCTCGACAAGCTGGACATCGCCATCAGCTACGACCTGCCCGAGCTGCTCGGCAAGTACCGCAAGATGGTCGACAGGGGAGAGCGTCGCCAGGGCTGAGGCGGCCGGGCTGCCCGCTCACCACCCCGCCCGCACCCCAGCGTCGGCCCGGCGCCCCCAGAGGCCGGCCGCGCGCGGTGACAGAGCGCGAGCGAAAGAGGAGTGCCGGCGACAGGCCCGGGCGCGCCGCAGCGCCGGGCGACCAGTCCCGCCGGACAGACATTCCCGACAGAATCGCAGGGAGAGCCGCAGACAGACTGACAGACAGCGAGAGAGAGAGAAAGAGACAGCACTGCCGCCGCCCGCACCGCCTGCCGGCCCGCGGCCACCCAACTGGAGAGACTCACTGTTGACCGGGCCGGGTCCGACCCCGTCCCCTGCGCCGCGCGCGCCAGCGACTCAGTGTGTGACTGTGAGCGAGCGAGCGCGCGAGAAACTGAGCCCCGGAGAGAGAAGCGTTCAGCACGGCGTGCCTCCCCACGTCGAGACGGCGCCCGGGCGTCCGAACGAGCGAGTGCCCGAGGTGTTTGTGTAGGATACACTGTTCTTTCATGTAGCTCAAACGTCCGCCAGCGCCGCACGAGAGAACCGCATGAAGTAAGCAGCAGTGAGTGACTCGCGATGTGTGCCTCCGTTCCTGTCTGGCGGCCACCGCAGCCGAGAATGTCGGGATGCGCAGCAGCATGTGCCCGAGGTGTTGCCCGAGGGGTGACGCCGTTCCCCGTGTCAGGGTGTGCGGGGAGAGATACAGAGTCAGAGTGTCGCAATAGATACCCAGAGGCGTGCGACATGCTCATGCATGACTCTCTTCCGAGTCAAACGGACAAGAACAAATGGACAACGAGCAATACTGGTCACCGAATACCTCTTAACGTCCGGCGCACCCGAACTTAGTGTCACAGGAAGGGCTGGCGAAAATGCGTTCATGATTTTGAGCACATCTACTAGCGTCATGCAAATTGTACCAAACTCCCTTTTAGGACAGTTGAATGTGATCATTGGTAGTTCTGTCCAACAATAAATTAATCGCCTTGGTTTTAACTCGTTGTTTTCTTCACATGTCGCGTGAAAAATATATTACACGATAAAACGCATGGAAGAACACACATTCATGGGGTATGAATATCTTCTTCTACACTCACAATATCCATGATATGCAGATTACATATTCATCAAAACCAATTAAAAAGAGCATACTGAAACTAATGGTTTCGCATATTTTGAAAGTGAACAAATGTCATATTCTGAGAGTATATGCCTCACACGTGACAATGAAATAGACTAAAAGGTGCTGACGCAAAAAAGATCAGAGCTCTCCGTGCTGCTGTTCCATGACGATCACTTAGTAATGACTGAATGTCGCACAAAGCTTAACGGTACTATAATGAGCAAGAATATCACCAAATACGGCCAAATCGCATGAGCCTGACTAGTGCACTGAAAACAACTAAAATACGACGCCTATCAACATTTCATGATAGCATTCTAAGGCTAACAATAAACGGACAAAGGCAAGGCACATTCATGCCCTATCTCACTACAATGGAACTACCAGAACAGCACGGAAATTACATTCCTGGTCTAAGCAATGAATGAACATTCAGATCAAACATTCGAAAGACATTCTCAATCATTAGTTTTGAGGTAAAGAAGCTTTAAATCGGATGACAATGTACACTGTACAGCGTACACACGTCCTAACTCCTAAGCCTAGGCATCCCACACAACCGTGATAATGCTCTCAGTTATAGCTAGCGGATAACATAAGGTAGCTGGATAAAATAACTAATACGGTAGCTGGAAAAAAGACAACTAGAGAAAAAAGGGCAGCTGGAGAAAAAAGATAGCCGAAAAAAACGAGTGAACTTCTTTGAATGATCTCTGCTTGTGTTATAAAGTATAAACCATTCTTTGACGACTTCTAAGCATGCTACTTTCGGAAGTTTGGGAAACATTCATGCTATGATTCAGTACTTAGCATACAGTGCCAATGGAATTAGACGGTGGCAGCGAGTCACCGATGACCGAAGGCAAAGTCCAACTTAGCAACTCAAAATATTCCATAAAGATAGGCAATGCAGATTTAGATCAGAATGAAAATAACGGGAGTATGACACTGAAAAACTATGAGTTACAGCATTGAAGCCCCAGCATGCACAGTGCCAAACGTATAATTTGAGTTTTGACTATCCCAACTTAAAACCAATCAACAAAAAAGTTGTAAAACCAAATCAAGAAGTTTTATGAAGGACGCAAGGCGACCTCTAGAAAAGTAGAGGGCCAAATACCAGTGGAGCATAATGCCGAGACCAACACAATATCACATCACCGCAATTTAATACCTAAACGCGTTTGCATGTGATACCAAATGGCATGGAATCTGCGCGAGTCTTCTGCAAATGAGTGTGTACAAATGACAACATGTGCATTACAACTTGCCTTAGATTCTTTATGATATGCCTGCCATGTATTGCCATCGAAAGTCCAGCCTACCATCGATCGCTAATATATATCAAATTCAGTTATGCTCAAGAAATTAACCACGGTGCAGTCAGATCTGCAAGAGATTATATATGCAGCTCCATGCAGTACCTACACCTTAAGATGGCTAGTGTTCATGGGAACTGGGGAGGCTAAATTCCATCCGCAAATGGCGCCAAAATACACCTAGCTTCAATCAGATCAATAGTAAACTTGACTAGGCAAGTAGTTAAATGAGTATCTGATCGCTTCACCAGGACTTAAGCTCGAAATATAAGTTTGTATGTCGTAATGCGCTTCCGTCTGGCAAGTCGTAAGATGGTGTGGGCGGAGAACACGTCTGGACAGACCACAGAGCCCAGAGTGAACCTTTGTAGCCTTCCAGAGGAAGGCGCGTGACCAGCTGTCTGTCGCACCGTCCCACTTCACTGACCGCCACCACCATCATGTCGCGTCCGGCGGCTCTGCGACTCAACCGAACACCGTATCACTAACGGCCGAGGCATACAGCTGCAGACGCCCAGCACATCCCACTGACTCCACGTCAGAGTACGAGTGTCACACCCCCAGCCCCGCCCACGTCACCGCCAGCCCAGCGACACCAGCGCCATCTCTGAGCCCCGTGAAGCCTACACCAGAGCCCTCACTGTGCCCCGTGCCATCCAGCGGCCGCACCATGCAGCCTCGGGCGGGGCCGGGCCGTGTCGTGTCACCGTTCCGACCGGCCGTCTCAAGGACCGGTCAGGCGCTACATGAAGATCGAGATGAAGGTGTCGAGCAGCTCCTGCAGGATGCCGGGCTCGTTACTCACGTTGGGCGTCACCTCCCGCAGCCACTCGTCCGCCTGCTCGTCAAAGTCCAGCTTGCAGGCCATGCGCAGGTCCTTGGCGGCCTCCTCCCAGCGGCCCAGCAGGCTGAAGACAAACATGTAAACACGCAGGGGTCAGGACGGGTCGGCAGGCTGCCACACGGCACAGATAAACTAACACACACAGATAACACACAGATAACACAGCAAGCGAATCGCCTCTCTGCTGGCGGCCGCCCCTCACCCACCAAGACGGCTCCAAACACACGCCACGCACGCAGCACGCACGCACGCACGCACCGCACGCACGCAAACGCACGCACGCACCAGCACGCACCACGCACGCACGCACGCACGCACGCACCACGCACGCACGCACGCGACGCACGCACGCACGCACGCACGCACGCACGCAGCACGCACGGCAGCACGCACGCACGCACGCACGCACGCACGCACGCACGCACGCACGCACGACGCCACGCACGCCGCACGCACCTACACACCTACACCACCTACACACCTACACACCTACACACCTACACACCTACACACTACACACCTACACACCTACACACCTACACACTACACACCTACACACCTACACACCTACACACCTACACACCTACACACCTACACCACCTACACAGCCTTACACACCTACACACCTACACACCTACACCACCTCACACACCTACAACCTACACACCTACACACCACACACCTACACACCTACACACACTACACACCTACACACCTACACACCTACACACCTACACACCTACACACCTACACACCTACACACCTACACACCTTACACACCTTACACACCTACACACCACACACCTACCAACCCTACACACCTACACCCACCTACACACCTACACACCACACACCTAACCACACCTACACACCTACACACCTACACACCTACACACCTACACACACACAACCTACACACCACACACTACACACCTAACACACCTACAGCACCGTACACACCACACACCTACACAACACACACACACACACACACACACACACACACACACACCACACACACACACACACACACACACACACACACACACAACACAGCACACCACACAACACACACACACACCACACACACACACACACACACACACACAACACACACAACACACAGCACACCAACACACACAACACACACACACCACACACAACAACACACACACCACACACACACACACACACACACACACACACACACCACCACCACACACACACACACACACACACACACACACCACACCACACACACACACACACACACACACACACACACACACACACACACACACACCACACACACACACACACACACACACACACCACACGACACACACACAGGATGCAAATAGTCGGCCGTTACCAGCACGACCGCGAGACCATGAAATTACAACAGGCCTTGGCCTCAAAGGTTGTAATCACGACTCAAATTACATAACCTGCCAACGTTAATGGATAACTACCAACATAACACATTTACAACAGACACACTGCACACTGTAGCCACAGCGGAACCGATTGGTGCCAACTTTCTCATCACCAGTCACGAGCACGACAAGAAACCTACAACAAGAACAGCGCCGGAACAGATTGGTGCCAACTTTCTCATCACCAATCACGAGCACGCCAAGAAACCTACAACAGAACAGCGCCGCTGTTCGCAATACACCACGATAAAAAGGCCCTCTGCTGAACAACGGACCGCCGCTCTATCGATCCATGCTCGCCGCCGCCGCCGCCATAAACTGAATGCCAGGAGTGGGGTTCGAACCCACGCACTACAGAGAGTATCAGAACTTAAGTCTGACGCCTTAACCACTCGGCCACCCTGGCTCGACGAACAGAGCAGGAGAGAGGGCATCTCACCGGTTGGCACGTCCGCGGAACTTGTAAGCGGTGGCCGAGTCCGCGTTGATGGCAATGGCCTTGTCGCAATCGCGCACTGCCGCCAGCGGCTTCTCGATCTTCAGGTAGCAGGCGGCCCGCTTGGCGTGGAACAGGGCCGAGCCTGCCGGGGGATGGGTGGTGTTAGATATCGCGTCCGTCACTAGTCTGATACGCCGACGTCACTCCCACGAGACTCATCTCCTAGCGTCAGGGGATGGCATCAGGATCAACACTAGGACGCCCGTATCTGGTGCTTCGTCTCCCACTCTGACATCGAGACCAGCGTCATAATATATGGTCGTTTGGGTGGGAAATGACACCCAGATGAGAATAATTTTCCACTCTTTCTCTTCCACTTCGGGTGAATTTTCCACTCCCAAATTATGAATGGATATATATATATACATATATATATATATATATATTCTGACACTTATATTGACTTCAAGTAGTTACACTTGCTTTCAACACAATCTTCTGCTTTTCTGCAAAAATAACTCAGTATTTTACTACATTATACATAACTTTCCATTTGAAGTCATGTCTTTTTACACAGTCATGTCTTTTTGGCTTGAATTTTACACTCCGACACCCAAGCAAATATGACATTTTGGACATTGATCGTGACTATCTCAAAAACTCACAGGCGCCCAGCAAGCGCGCTTTGGAAGTCTCAGGTTGAAAGCTTGAGTCACCTGACCAACCTCAAACTCAGACACTGGGCAATACAGCAAATCATCATCGTAGTACGACCCCAACATGACGTCAGTACACCACCGGCACCAACCAAGACGCTCACAATAAACCAACAGTCCCCTCCCGGCATACATCGTCACGCCATACCTGGGTTTGAGCTCGATGGCCTCTGTGTACAGATCGACGGCCTTCTGGTGTTCTCCTCGGAGAATGCGGCGGCGGCCTCAGAGCGTTTCTCACTGGCAGCGTCCATGTCCTCCTCAGTCACCTCCTTACTGGAGTCACCCATCGGCTGTGGCTCGTCCGACTCCGGCTCTGTGGGGGGGGGGGAGCACGACGTCAGTCACCTCCTACTGGAGTCACCCATCGGCTGTGGCTCGTCGCGACTCCGGCTCTGTGGGGAGGGGGAGCACGACGTCAGTCACTCCTTACGAGTCCACCCATCGGCTGTGGCTCGTCGACTCCGCTCCTGTGGGGGGGGGGGAGCACGACGATCACGTCACCTCCTTACTGGATCACCCATTCGGCTGTGGCTCGTCGACTCCGGCTCTGTGGGGAGGGGGAGCACGGAACGTCAGTCACCTCCTTACTGAGTCACCATCCGGCTGTGGCTTCGTCCGACTCGGCTCTGTGGGGAAAGGGGGGGGAGCACGACGTCATCCACCTCTTACTGGAGTACCCATCGGACTGTGGCTCGTCGGACTCCGGCTCTGTGGGGAGGGGGGCACGAAACGTCAAAGTCACCTCCTTACATGAGTCCCCATCCGCTGTGGCTCGTCCGACCCTCCGGCTCTGTGGGGGGGGGGCACGACGTCCCAGTCACCTCCTTACTGGAGTCACCCATCGGCTTGTGGCTCGTCCGACTCCGGCTGCTGTGGGGGGGGGGCACGACGTCCAGTACCTCCTTACTGGAGTCACCCATCGGCTGTGGCTCGTCCGACTCCGGCTCTGTGGGGAGGGGGCACGACGTCAGTACCTCTTACTGGGAAGTCACCCATCGGCTGTCGGCTCGTCCACTCCGGCTCTGTGGGGGGGGGGACGACGTCAGTCAGCCTCTCTTAATGGAGTCACCCATCGGCTGTGGCTTCGCCGACTCCGGCTCTGTGGGAGGGGGGGGCACGACGTCAGTCACCTCCTTACTGGAGTCACCCATCGGCTGTGGCTCGTCCGACTCCGGCTCTGTGGGGGGGGGCACGACGTAGTCCACCTCCTTACTGGAGGTCACCCATCGCCCTGTGGCTCGTCCCGACTCCGCTCTGTGGGGGGGGGGGCACGACGTCAGTCCACCTCCTTATGGAGTCACCCATCGGCTGTGGCTCGTCCGATCCGGCTCTGTGGGGGGGGGCCCGCGACGTCCAAGTCACCTGCCTTACGGAGTCACCCATCGCTGTGGCTCGTCCGACTCCGGCTCTGTGGGGGGGGGGGGCACGACGTCCAGTCACGCTCTTACTGAGTCACCCATCGCTGTGGCTCGTCCGACTCCGGCTCTGTGGGGAGGGGGGGGGCAACGACGTCAGTTCACCTCCTTACTGGGTCACACACGCTTGTGGCTCGTCCGACTCCGCTCCTGTGGGAGGGGGAGGGGAGCACGACGTCAGTCACCTCCTTACTGGAGTCACCATCGGCTGTGGCTCGGTCCGCTCCGCCTCTGATGGGGAGGGGGGGGGGCAACGACGTCAGTCACCTCCTTACTGGAGTCACCACATCGGCTGTGGCTGTCCACTCTCGGCTCTGTGGGAGGGGGGCACGACGTCAGTCACCTCCTTACGGAGTCACCATCGGCTTGTGGCCGTCCGACTCCGTGTCTCTGTGGGGGGGGGGGGGGGGCAGCGACGTCAGTCACCTCCTTACTGGAGTCACCCATCGGCTGTGGCTCGTCCGACTCCGGCTCTGTGGGGAGGGGGAGCACGACGTCAGTCACCTCCTTACTGGAGTCACCCATCGGCTGTGGCATCGTCGACTCCGGCTCTGTGGGGAGGGGAAGGGAGCAAGACGTCAGTCCACCTCCTTACTGGAGTGCACCCATCGGCTGTGCTCGTCCGACTCCGGCTGCTGTGGGGAGGGGGGGGGGGCACGACGTCCAGTCACCTCCTTACTGGGGTCACCCATCGGCCTGTGGCTCGTCCGACTCGGCTCTGTGGGGGGAGGGGGGGGGCACGACGTCAGTCACCTCCCTACTGGAGTCACCCATCGGCTGTGGCTGTCCGAACTCGGCTCTGTGGGGGGGAGGGCCACGACGTCCAGTCACCTCCTTACTGAAGTCACCCATCGGAACTGTGGCTCGTTCGACTCCGGCTCTGTGGGGAGGGGGAGCAGAACGTCAGTTCACCTCCTTATGGAGTCCACCCTACGGCTGTGGCTCGTCGACTCCGGCTCTGTGGGGGGAGGGGGAGCAGACGTCAGTCCACCTCCTTACTGATCACCCATGCGGCTGTGGCTCGTCTACTCCGCTCTGTGGGAGGAGGGGGGGCACGAGTCAGTCACCTCCTTACTGGAGTCACCCATCGCTGTGGCTCGTCCGACTCCGAGCTCTGTGGGGGAGGGGGGGGCACGACGTAGTCACCTCCTACTGGAGTCACCATCGGCTGTTGGCTCGTCCGACTCGCGCTCTGTGGGGAGGGGGGGCACGACGTCAGTCACCTCCTTACTGGAAAGTCACCCATCGGCTGTGGCTTCGTCCGACTCCGGCTCTGTGTGGGGGAGGGGAGCACGACGTCAAGTCACCTGCCTTATGGATCACCCATCGGCTGTGGCTCGTCCGACTCCGGCTCTGTGGGAGGGGGGGGCACGACGTCAAGTCACCTCCTTAAAACTGGAGTCACCCATCGGCTGTGGCTCGTCCGAATGGGGGGGGGCAAAGAACGTCAGTCACCTCCTTACTGGAGTCACCCATCGGCTGTGGCTCCGTCCTTGACTCGGCTCTGTGGGTGAGGGGGGGGGGGCACGAAGTCAGTCACTCCTTACTGGAGTCACCCCATCGCTGTGGCTCGTCCCGAACTCCGGCTCTGTGGGGGGGGGCACGACGTCAGTCACCTCCTTACTGGAGTACGCCATCGGCTGTGGATCGTCCGACTCCGGTCTGTGGGGGGGGGGGGCACGAGTCAGTCACACTCCTACTGGAGTCACCCATCGCTAGTGCTCGTCCGACTCCGGCTCTGTGGGGGGGGGGCACGCGTCAAGCGACGGCGGCAGGAGGTAGATGGTCACCGGGATCACAAAGGCCAGCCAGACGACCAGCGGACCAACTGTGTAGTCAGTGATCAGCTGCAGCAGCACTCAGTACGACGTTAACACAACACGAACCTACAGCAACTTCATAAGCACGTCAGGACTGGCTCATTATAATTTGAAATGGCATTTACAGAAATAGTATTAAAAGCAAGCGATCTTTACGACATGACGAACTTCATCACCACAGCAAAACCTTTAAAATATGATGGTATGCCAGACTGCATTGCTATCCTATTTCAAAGCAAGCTTTACTAAGCCACAAATCTAATGATGATTATTGGGGCTTAGGGATGCCACAACTACCAAGCTTATTTGGCGCCCCACGAGAGACAATTTACCTGGATGAAACCATAACAATGACTAAATACATCTGTCATCAGACACACAGACACACAGACATACAGACTGGCGGTCGCCACTCACCGAGCACGCCAGAGTTGTCCAGCTCGATGTCACTCTCCTCCGACTCCGGGTCAGCCTCGGGCTCGGGCTCCGGCTCGAATTCGGGCTCAGTCGGGGGCGGCGTGGACGTCTGCTCGGCGCCATCCCCAGTACCGGTGGTCCCCGTGCCGGCAGAATCGGGCTTCTCGGGCAGCTTGGCGCCCAGCTTCAGCAGGAAGGCGCGGAAAAACTCCAGCTCGGGCGCGTGCAGCAGCGCCGGGTTGGCGTCGCACGCCGCCACGAACAGCTCGAACTTCTGCACATCCTCCGGGCTCAGCATGGCTGCTGCGGCTGTCAACAGAAGGAAGTGGAGGTCAGATGGGGCCGGGGTACACAAAGACACAAAATGCAACAACGCTGGTGACTGCTCTGGTACAAGATGAAACATCTGGAAAGCACCAAACTATACCCGCTTCTTTTTGTCTCACCATAGCCCATGCAAAACCAATAATAAAGCTTAACATTGTTAGAACAATATATAAACTTAGTTTTACTACAATAATGTTGGATATGGCTGCCCATTCTTTATGAATGTTGTTGATGCCCTTGTAATGATTCAGCGCATGTTCGACGCGTTGCAGTGTTTCACATCTTTGACAGCACAAAATCAATTGGCACTAGAATATACCTTGAGACAGGGAATGGGAGGGGGAGTTGGTTTAGACCATCATACAGATCTGGACCAAGTGGTGCTGATCAGGTGCTGTTTTGATGCAAGTGGCTCCTGCATCTTGCGCAACTGAAGCTGAAATGATGTTTCACAATGTCTGAACTCTTAGTTATTGTCTAGGCAATAGTGACTTGAAAAACACTCTCCAACTTGACATCCGTGGTGTTACCATCTCATTAGTCTAGGCACATCGTCGGGGATATACCTACCTCGTGAAAGCGATATGACTAGTGCTTTCAAATATACCATTAACTCGTTTTCTAGCTTTCTGTATTAAAATGGCAAATCCATTTATTTTGCACTCCATATCTCCAACATGTGGAACATCATGTCAACCATGGGTGGTGCTGTTATGAGATATTGAACACATCTGAATGCTTCAGTGATATACAACTTACATGCTAAGAGTTGAATCTTCCCCTAATTTTCATTACACATCCGTATGGTAATTCCTTCACAGGGGTTGACACTACAATATGTAAGGGTATGGGCTTAAGGGTTATATTTATTCTGTAAGGGCTCTATACAAGTGAAGTGATCAGAGTAACCTCATACTGAATAATTTCAATCACCTTAGTTGTATCTTACGGAACTAATATATGTATTATGTATGGAATGTCTGTCAAGCACATATCAACTGCCTTGCAAATGCTGCAGTATCCCAATCTAGAGATAATTATTAGAACATACAAACATGATTCTTAACATTTATATTTGACAGCATCAGCTATAAAACTGGTCATTTAAATGTACTGTCTGTCCATTATGTATCATCCCCTTTTTAGTTTCTAAAACTCATCTAATTTCACTTCAGTGTACACGTACACGAAGGACTGTCACCGGTCAGTAGAGTACAAAGCCCTCAATCGTGCGGTGCGCTCGGCCATCAGGCGTGACACGTGTGACGATGTTCGGCGGAGGATTCGTGAGGAGGGGCGCGGCTCCATGTGGAAGGCGATCAGGTCGACTGTTAACTCAGGGAGTCTGACCAAGCTACCGATGTGACGCCGGACAGCTTAATGCGTATTTTGTCAGTGTGGGGCCGCGCGTGGCTGGAGAGGTGATGGATATAGGGGAGACTATCGACCTTCCGTGTCGCCTGCCGCGCGTTGGCGCCTGTGCTTTTCAGCTGGCGCCCCTGACGCTGTCTGAGCTGCGGGCAGTCGTTGCATGGATGAACGTAGTCAGCTGGCGCTGCGTGAGGACGGCGTCAGTACCTCTTGGTTCGCCTGTCGTTTTTGGGTGTTGGCCGGTGTTCCTGCATATTGGCAACTCCGCATCTCTCTCGCTGCGTTTCCTGATTCCTGGGGAAACTTCCCTGGTCTTTCCATCCAAGTCCGGCGACCCATCCAATCCAGTCCATTCCGTCGTGGACAGATATCCATTGTGCCGGTGATTGCCAAAATTGTAGAGCGGGCCGTTCACCAACAGCTCTACAGTTACCTTTCCATGAATCATCTCCTCGAACCCAATCAGCACGGTTCCCGCCTTCGTCACTCGACGGAAACCGCGCTGATAACCATTTCTGACCGCATCCTTTCCGCTAACAACCGGGGAGAGATTTCCCTCCTTTGCCTGCTGGACTTGAGCAAATGCTTCGATGTGATAGACCATTCTAAACTTCTGACAAAATCACAGCTCTACGGAATTGACATCTCCTGGTTTTCAGCTTACCTTCGGGACCACACCCAAAGTGTCAGCTTCACTGACAACCTGGGAAATACAAAAAATCTGCCCCACTTCCCAACAGCATCGGGGTATTTCAGGGCTCTGCTCTCGGTCCGCTGCTCTATTGCATCTTTACAAACGACCTGAGTCTGTATGCCGAGGGCTCAGTGATCGTTCAGTACGCCGACGACACCCAAATTTTGATTAGCGGCAAAAAATCTTAATTAAAAAACGTCGTTGCTCAAATGGAGCGTACCTTGGTCTCTCTCGATGCTTGGTTCCGAGCCAGCGGACTGAAAGTAAACGTCGGAAAAACTCAACTGATGCTTTTGGGAAGTGCTCAAAATTTGCGAACAGTCCCCAGCTTCACGGTGAAGTTTCGCGATCATGATCTCATCCCCGTTTCGGAAACAAAAAAATATCGGTTTACTCTTTGATCGCACTCTCAGCTGGGACAACCACGTATCTGCAGTCACTAGGCACTGCGTTGGCACTCTCATTGGTCTATCATCACAGCTTAGGAACTACCTGCCAATCTCTGTTGTCACCACCCTGTTTGTTTATTGGGGTTTTCGGGCGCGCCGACAACTAAGGTCAATTTGCGCCCATTGTATCCACCCTGGTCAATGCCTTGGTACTCTCACAGATCCGTTACTGCATATCAGTGTACGGCAATGGTACAAAGAAAAACTTATCCCGGATCCAAAAAGTCATTAACTATGCAGCAAAAGTCATTTTCGGCCGCATTTTTTTTTATCATGTATCGGATCTGTTAGAGAAACTCGGCTGGCTCAGTGTAGTGCTGGCTGGCTATAAGTGCTGGCGACCGCAGTACCACACACTGTGCCTGGTACATAAGGCACGCCGCCTGGGTGAGCCAGAGGCGCTGGCCGGCGACCTCGGGTCGGCGTGTTCGGACACCCGCGACCGTCACACCAGACAGGACGGAAACTGTATGCGCCCAGGTCCCGAACAGAGATGCGGCCGCCGGCGCTTCCTTAGCCCGTTTGCGCCGACGCGTACAACCAGCTGCCACGACCTGACACGTCTACCCAGTGCCCGCGTTTAGAAGACATCTTAGACGCCACCTGTGCCGGGACCTGGGCTGAGATCATGAGCTACCAGCGTTGAGCTTTTGTCTCTTTTATCTTAGACGACTTGTATGTGTGTGTGTGGAATGTGTGTGCGTGTGTGTCTGTTTGTGAGCATGTTTTTGACCACCCTCCTCGTATGTTTTATCGTTTTGACGAGAGGCCGTAAGAGCCACAAGTTTATTGTGGAAGGTTTCAATATACGTCTATGTCTATGATATAAAAGAACCATGTGGTACCTACCTAGGTAGGTACCACATGTTCCTTTATATCAGTCCTTGGTGTGCAATGAAGTGAAATTATTTTGTTTGTTTATTGGGGTTTTCGGGCGCGCCGAAATTAGCGAAAGTGAAATTAGATGAGTTTTAGAAACTAAAAAAGGAATATACATATTAGACAGACTGTACATACCTAACTACCCAAACTCTGAAGATCTGAACCACTCTATACAAAATTGACATATCATGAAGCACTGTAATATCATTCAGTTTAACTAGTGTGGGTATTTTGAAGTGGTGACAGAGGTCACGGTAGGAGAGAGGAGCATTTCCGGACTGAATGTGAGGAGAATCCACATAAGGAATTTGTGCTGCACCCGATCGACCCGCTTTGTATGGAAGTCGGCCGCACCAGCCCATATTACAGTAAAAAAAACTCAAAAATTGATCGCACGTTGGAAAAATAGGCCGCGACAATAGCTGTGCGATTGAAGTTTGAACCGTGGTTGGAGCCAGATTGAAAAGAGCGGATGAGGAGACCCAGATATCGATTGGCTCGTTTCACGATGCTGTCAACGTGCGCGGCAAAAAGTAAGTTTCCGATCCGAGGTCACACCCAGGTCACGTATCTCCACGGAATCATGAAGTTTAGAACTCCCAATATAGTAGCTGGTCTCGACTGGTGCGCGCCTGAGGGTGATCGACAGGATCCGGGATCGTGAACGCTTTGCATTTGTATCGATTTAGGTTCCGTCCCCATCAGACAGACCAGGCTGACAGATTACTCAGATCATCCTGCAGCAGTCGTTCGTCAGATGGGGGTGCTAATTTTGCGATACAGTTTGACGTCAGCGGCATACATGAGACAATCTGAGTCGAGCGATCGTGGTAGATCGTTGATGAGAGAACAAATTAAAGGCGCCAAATCGATACCTCTGTAACTCCAGAAATAACAGGTTTCGAATCGGGTGTTTCTCCGTTTACGATGACCCTTTGACGCCTATCGGACAGGTACGAGACGAACCATTTTAGAGCGTTGTCACAAAGATTGTATGAGTGTTTGAGCTTGTGGATGATAAGCGCGTGATTAACACTCTGAAATGCAGCCGAATGGTCAGTGTAAATAGCGTCCATCTGATACCCGTCCGATATGGCCTCCCACGCGGTTTTGAGAAACATGGCTAAGTTCGTGGCGCAAGATCGTTTCGGAACAAAACCATGCTGTTCTATGCAGATAACGGATGAGACATGACAGAGTTGGTCGTACACTACATCTAAAGTCTTCCCGAAGAGACTGAGCAGGGAGACTAAACGATAATTTTGAGTCAGTTTTTTGTCACCTTTTTTAAATCGGAATAATGTTTGCTTGCTTCCATCTCTCTGGGAGGACTCCAACTGCGACAGACATTCTACAATCTACATATCTTGGTGGGCGGCACCACCAACTCCTCCGCACACTCTACAATAACACGCGCACTGATATTATCGGTACCACATGCCTTGTTTGGCGCTTATGTCCGCAGAGCGCTCCTCACCGCGATATCAGACACGTGCAGTTTGCAGAGAGCATCCAAGTCGTAAGTGGGCGCCTAAGGTAGTTGCGCTACAACACACAGTGGGCCAGATCGCCCTCAAAACCGCCAATAAATCAACGGAGCGGCCAATTACGGTAATAACATGTTTCACAGGGTTGTTTTATGCGCTGAGTCTGATTTTGAGAACTTCGTAGATGTGCAGGCTACAGGTTAACCGGAAAAATGTTTAAATCAGTAAGACAAACTATGGAGTAATCGCACAGGGTAGGAAATTCTACTCTTTTTGTTGGAGTGGAGTACATATTTTTGCAATGGCAGAGTACAAAACAAACCTGATGGTTATGCCAAATAAGAATTACGTTATTATTAATGTGAATTATGATGAACTACCACATAATTTCCCTTGTTAAAATAAGTTTTCTCTTTAAAAAAAACCCATTTACTAGCTAAACAATAAATTTGTTCATGACAGTACAAAAATACATTTGTTTGTTTATTGGGGTTTAAGGGCGCGCGACACATTTGGCGGGTCAAAAAAATACATTTTTACCAGTAATTAATTTAGGATACAACATTTGTTGGTAGTCCTAAAAACTAACGAAACGTGAATTTTCCAACACTGAATCGCATCTTTACACTAACCTTTGTTCATGAAATTTAGCTAATTGAGCTCAATTTGATTACTTTCTTTGCTACATGATTTTACGTTGCTGTGGCAAATGAGCATTTCGCTCATACATTTTTTGAGATATAGCAATTTAGTGACGTACTACAACACGATTTTTACAACCAAAATCGCTAAAATGTACAGACCGTAAAAAAAGGCCATATGATAAGTAAAAGCAATCCAATAAGGCTTAAGATGCAAATGACAGGGCTTATGACGCTATGGCTATCTATTTTTTAACCCAATCAATGTAAAAAAATGAGAAAATGGGGAAATGACCCAAATAAAATTTCAAAGATTTGAACAAACGAACGAAATGTATAGTACCTAGTATGCAAAATATACCCATATCAAATTTCAAAAATATATCTTTTTGATTTGGCGTGATTGCATCTAAAGTAATGGTAATCATGACGTCATATTTTGCGAATCGTTTTTGGGGCTTGTATTTGACAAGATACAAAGCAATAAATGACAGCAATGTGTTTTCTGAGAAAATGATCTAAACATGCAATGTTTGATTTAAATTTTTAATTATAGAGTTTCGACATTTTGGAAGAACGTCGTCCGTATCACCGTATAAAACGTAAAAAATAGGAATTGCTTGGTCAAAAATCGCACTACTTTTCTTTGCATTCATTACCTAGAGTCCTGGGAGTCGCTGAGAGTTAAAATCTCTTCCGTGGACTCGATGGTTCTTTTTTGTAGCTCTACTCAAACTTTTACAAGTTTTTTTATTCGATGCTTGATTTACTCCTCCGAAATACACAGTCGAAAATTATTACAAATTTGCAACTGTCTTTGATGCGGTAGCTGGCATAAGCAGAGGGACCAAAACATCCCGTGGTGATATTATTTTGATGATGGGATCACTTTATCCTGACTTACAGCAACAGAAACTTACCTGATATTCTCGCCGCTTTAAAACCATAAATTGACATTACGACATTGGTTGACTTTGGAGCCAAATTGCAACAATAATTGTTGTCAGGGACAAAAATAAGCAGCACCATCGAATGCGCCGTTTATTTTTGCATATGATGCCATGTTCAAAACCTGTAAAATTAAAAATTAATTTTTCGCTTTATCGACGGTTTTGAAGGCCTGTGTGCCTCTGTGCAGCAGGGTCCGAAATTTGGACGCGAAAGCCTCGTTTCTTGATGATCATGATCTTAAAAAAGCGCCCGTGTAGCTCAGTCAGGAGAGCGCTGGGTTTACGATTTGACTCGCCCTGGCAAGGTGGGTAGGGTATGAGCCGCTTCGGTGCTCGCTGTTTGCTCCTGACGGGAGTGACATGCGGCCGGTGGCAACGGCCGCGTTCCAGGTCAGATGAAGCCAGCGAGCCGGGCGGTCCGTCCTCAGTTGTTAGGGGGGGACGTTCACAGTTCGCCTCTAAATTGTGGCGGTGACTGGAATTGTGCGATCGGATGGTGGGGCCCGCGCAACAAGCTTAGCTTAGCGTGGTCCCGATCTCGGAAATCCGTCCCGTCAAAACATTCGGACTATTTTGTTTTATCGTTGAAGGCATTTTGAGTCAAATGCACCATGCTTGTTTGACAATGCACCATCATTTGTTGAATGCACCAGGTGTAAGATGTAGAGAAGTTCTGTGAGCCACTCCGCTACATCATCTGCAAAAGATGATCAGGAGCCCGGTGCATTTAGTAGCAATACCTAGGGGGGCGCGATTTTGAGCATATACGAAGTCGGGCCATGATGATTTCGTCCACTGATTCCGCCGGGAAGATTACCTACTAGCAAAGAGTTAACGGGAATCTCAGTGTTATTGTAAAGTGCAATTGCCACCTCATCCACTACACCAGCGCCCAGCTGTGGGTTTGGTTACATCCCTGACAAGAGTGACGGGAGCCTGAATGTTATTGCCACTATCAATTTGCTGTTCGTTGTTTGTATTTGTTGTTGAGATTAGGGGGGCGCATAAGTCCTCTTGGGCTCAGGTCGTCCGGTCAGATTCGGTTATCTTCCGATATTTTCTTTCTTCTTATTCTGTGTAATCTTCAGACTTTGGGCTCGGTCAAGATTGGGAGACTAAGCAGTGAATGGAAAGAATAGGTTTCATCTAATTGCTTGGTTTGGTTTGTGGACCAAGCACCGTATCCTCTTTTTGGGATCATGGTGCTGGAACTCTCACCCTGTTCCGAAGGTTATTATATGGGGGCCGATCGACTGTTTTCAGTCCAGGGATTCGACCCCGGGTCACCGGCATAGAAGACAGGAATCCTGCCCCTGCGCCAGATGGCTCCCCGTTTCATCTAATTGCAATAGCTTTAGCTGCGCCAGTTTGGTCTCATATCGTTCAGATGAACCTAAATGTATAAGACATAAGTGCATTGCCACCTCATCCAACTTAACAAAAATGAGTTTGTATTTTTTCATATGATTTAAAACGTTTTATAATCCAAATGATTTACAATGGTGTGCCATACTTTGGCAAAATATGTCTGGTTAAAGGGACACTGCCTCTTCCGGATGATATCGCAAAAACATGCTAAAACAAGTCTTAGGGACTAAATACCATTTGTAATCGTACTCTTATGCTCACCAAAGCAGCGCAAATACAAAAACATATATTTTTTCATTTTTCATAATAATATAAAAACGGTTTGCGATTTCCACACACCTTTAGATAATATTGCAGCAATTGAGCGCCAAATTCAGTGCAGTTCAGACATCTACGGATTTGTAAACAACACTGAGCAAGGAACAATGTAAACAATCCGATACCAAAAAACTTCGATTGGAAAAAACTTCATCATTGCTGGGAAATCAAATCCCTTCGTAAGTCCAGAGTCCTTCGGGGCAATAATTTCCTTCATCGGGGCAATCTTTCCCTTCATTGCCCTATTGTTGAGCTTAAATCAGGCATAATAAGACATGAAATGTTTTTTCTGACATAAATTTGGGTAGAATGCTAAGCAAAAAAATCACTTATTTGTTCCAAGGCAAAGCTGTAATAATGATATTGGTACGTAGTGGTGGGGACTCGTCAAAGTCATTTGGTTGGAATACAACTGGAAACTTTGAAACGATGATAGGTTGGGTCACCGGGCGCGAATTAAAAACAAAAAACAAAAAAACAAAACGGACTTCATGGTGCTTATCAAATCTGGTTGTTCTTTAACATATCAAATTTTACTTTCAACGGACAGTGCCCCTTTAAGGATACAAATTGCAGTTAGTTGTCAAATCATGCACCATTGCCACTGTGTTGAAGCGACAAAACCGCGCTACCCAGTTATAAGTTGCTATGGCAGCACCACTGCGAGCCAAGCAGTTTTACTGGCACGGAGGCAGGCGGACCAGACAGAGATACACTGCCCTAATCAACCAGGATAGACATAAATCCCCAAAGGACTAATCCGTATCGTATACAAATGCGGATCAGTTCGTAAACAAGAGAGACGAACTTTCGCTAGTGATCACCGGTAAGGCACCAGACTTTATCATGCTTACTGTGAAGTGCTCCTAAAGGTACTGAAATACCTTATCATGCTGGCACACCTGTTATTACCAAACTCAAAACTGCAATATGTATTTGAGTTTTGAACCATTGTTACCAGCACTAGGTAAGAGTGGGAAGAGAAGCTTAGCCATGCATGCCAAAGGAGACTCGCTTTCCCAGGGGACGCTGCATGTCTTCCAATAAGGATCATTTCCAGCTTACCTGACGGTAATAAGCGACATATTTCACTTTAAACTAGGAGAGAGAAGTCCGCGTATGATTTCACAATTCCGCCAAACCCAATGGTACACTTTGATACCAAGTTGGTGACACCTAAAGGAAAGGATATATAAAAAGAGGGTTAATCCTTACAAGTGGGGGAAATTATTTACGAGACGAAGCTGCTGGGCGTTCCAACGCTCAGCTTATCGTCGCCTTCCTGGGCAGTGGCGTGCCTGGTGGACTGAAGCTGCGCAGACTAGAAGCAGCAAGAGAGCAGTTGTCGCTGATGTCGTTGTTAGACCAGCTGACAAAGTATGACGTAATCGCCAGCACGTAGACCGTCATCGTCTACGACACAACGGGCATCAAAGTCCGTCGGCTGTCGGGAGCTACGTTGAGACTTGAGAGACCCATAGGTCACGCAGTGCTGCGACTCCAGTGCTGACAATGGCATCATGTCAATAAAAAAGTATTCGTCACATGCCGCGATCACAGCATTTGGAAAAACAGTGCACTAGTCGAAACCCCTATGCAAGAACTTCAAGGACTCGTGGTCTCGTCTAGACAAGACCAATGTAAGTCTCCGACGAATGCCATAATTCGACACCGGCTTCCTGCGCCAGAAGATCGTGCCGATAAATGACATCGTTACGATCTTCCTGGTGGTGTCGTCACCCTGGAGTTATTTTGACAGCATCGTCATCTTCAGGAGGTACAGACTACAAGGCGTCTGTCATGAGACTCGCATCGTGCATTGCTCCTGGTCTGCCTAGCGTCAGTCCACCAGGCACACCCCCGCCCAGGAAGGCGACGATAAGCTCCGTCAGCTCCCTGCAATCACCTCTGGCGAACGATGCCGTTGCTAGATGGGCAGTGGCCCATTGCAGTGCGAAATCAGCCTTCTGGCGCAGGAAGTCCGAGTCAAATTCTGTCATTCAACGCAGACTTACAATGGTCTTGTCTAGATGCGACTACAAGTCCTTGAAATTCTTGCACAGGCACTTTGACTGTTTTGTTTGCTTATTGGGCTTTTAGGGCATGTCTTGTTTGTTTATTGGGGTTTAAGGGCGCGCTGACACCTTTGGGTCAATTTGCGCCCATTTTGCATCCAGGAGCTTCGACTGGCCCACTGTCTTCCCAAATGCTGCGGTCATGGCATGTGATACATGCCATTCCTGGACATGTTGCCATTGCAAGCACTTGAGGTCCCGCACCGCATGACTATGGGATCGAATCTAAAGTTTTTACATAGCGTCCTGCAGCCGACTGGATTTGATGTCATTTCCATGCATAAACGATGACAGGTCCCAACGTACTGAAGTAACACAATTACTTCTTCCAGCTGTTATACAATTGACATCAGCGACCACTGCTCCTGCTGCTTCTGGTCTGCGCAGCTTCAATCCATCAGTCGCGCCACCGCCCAGGAAGACAACGATAAGCTGAACTTTGGAACGCCCAGCAGCTTTGTCTCCGGTATACCACTTACCCCATTTCTAATTATTGACTCTCTTTTGCTAATACTTTAACTTTAGGAGTCACCAGCTTGGTATCAATGTGTTACATTGGGTTTGGCAGGATGATAATATAATTAGTGAACTGCGCAGACTTCTTTCTCCCTCCTAGCTAAAGGTGAAACATGTCACATATTACTGTCACATAAGCTGAACATAATCATTATTGAAAGACATGCAGCGTTCCATAAAATAATTAATTGAGCAAAAATTATAATTGATTTTGCCAAAAACACAGATAGGATTTATGAAAAGGGAAAGCCTTTGTCATCACAGTCATGCATCATCTATTGAATGAACTATTTTAGAAATACCAGCATACCACCTATTTGTGACTCTAATACCACCTCAACCTATCTTCCCATTGGCATTGCCCACCGGCCACCATGCTAAAGCCGGCACACTGTAGAAATGGAGACGTCACGGCTAAGTGATGCCAGGCAAACTTGACAGGAGGATTACGAGAAGAAGGCCACAGAATGTGTAAAAATGCAACATCAGCAGAACATAATTGCATGGGGACGGGTTAGAAAAGGCCTTTGAAAGGTGCGCTCTAATGTACAGTGCAGAACAAACTGTTCTGCCACTTCATCGCTACCACCTGTGACCTGTCTGTGCAGCACGCAGTACAGGGGCTTCCAAAAAATAATGAATTGTATTTTTATTTATCAGCGTTGTATTTGTATATTGGCATGATCCGAATGATCTATAAGACGCCAACACACCACGCTCACAGTCACAGCAATTGAAGATTGACAGGTTTGACACTCACCAAGTTTGTATACGACCACCCACAAAAGCTCGAGGTTATTCCAGTACGTTTCTTCGAGTTCCAGACGCTGCTTTGCCAATTTCCTTAAAAAACCGTGCAACGCAGGCTCTTGTTCTTCGCGGGTTACAAGGCGCGTGGGCTAAGGACGATCAACGACGCTGGCTCGCTTAGTTTGCTTGGCGTATTTTGAATGCTACACAGCGCTCGAGCACTTTTAGCGGAAAATTCACAAAAATCTAACGACATGACCATCCCTGCGATATTTATGGAAAATATCCATAGATCCATAGATCTATACATTAGAGGTGCCCAAACGGGGACCCGAGGACCCGGCCTCTAGACCCAGTCTGGAACCAGTTGGTCCCAGACTGGGTCTCACCAAATGATACTGGGTACAGATTGGGTCCAACTTATGTTTCATGCTGGTTTCACGCAAGTAGGAGCTGATACGCAGGTGTCATTGTGCTGTTGGTCAATCTGAACTGTAGTATTTTGCAACACAAGAGTTAGTGTTACTTGCACTACTGAATAGGGCATATTTTTCAATAGTCAGCTGCCTATACAAATTGCTCCTTTAGTTGGGCACTGGGTCCAAACATGCTCCGCACCGTGGGTATAACTGGGTCTATTTATTAGCTTATTGAGACGAGGTCGGGTCTGGTCCCCAAAAATATCAACTTTTGCACCTCTTACATTATACATCTATGAAAATATCCCTGTTCTCGCATCCGGTGGTTTGGAGCAGCCCAACCGTCAAAATGAAACAAAAATTTCCTAAGGAAGCTTCAGGCAACGATAGAACAGAGGCGAGGCAAGGGAGGCAATGATGGAACAGAAGGCGTCTTGAGGCATTGATGGGGAGGGAGAGCGAGAACTTGAACAGATCGACGACGCCTTTGCTCCATCGTTGCCTGAAGCTTAGAAATGTCACGTTTATCAATTTAGTTTGACGTGCACATGCCAAATTCACATTCGCGTGACACATTCGCGGTACCCGCGGACGCGGGTAACCGTATTGCATTTAAAAACACCGAGGCGGAGGAGAACAGGATAGTTTTCCAATAAATATCGCATAAGGATTGTCATATCGTGTAGATTTTAGTGACGTTTTCCGCGTAAACTTGCCCCAACGCTATGTAGCATTCAATACGCATTTAGGTTGTTGAATTTGACATGATCGTTCATGTGCGTCATAAATGTCGCGTTTAAAACTGTTTTGATTTTTGCAGAAGACAGGAAATGTTCAAAATAATAATCCATCAAAACGTCATAGGAGACCAAGAGGAGGTTACCCTCCGCACAAGGCTTTTCCAAATGAAGCGATAAATATTCTGCAAAAAATGAAAGCTTCAAGCTTGTAAGCCAGCAACAACCTGGCCGAGCCAATCGAGGCTGTTTTGAGAAGTTTGTTTTGAAGCACCCAAGGCTATATAAACGAAGCACCTATGCAAATGCAATTTCTCGAACGATAGTAGGTACAGGGAAGTGCTTCTCGAATGAAAAAAGTAACTACAAAAATGATAGATATCAATTTTGTTATTTTATTTAATATAAATCATATGGTTCCCTTTATGATATTAATATCACAGAAGAACCTGTTTCAGTTTTTACCTCAGGAAAAATACCATAAAACGCAAGAAAGCACCAATGACGTCATAGATTTACTTCAATAATGATTGTATGGAGCACCACATAATTTTAGATTCACCCTTGATCAGCACAGATCGATTGCGGAGCCCTGGCGGAGCCCGCCCCCTCGCGAATGGGAATGGTGGTCGCATTGGAGTGTTGGGAGCATTTTGAGTGGAAGTGAAGCTTGTAGTTTCAAATATGACTCCAAAAGAGGTATGCAAAATAAAAATACAACATTGCTGCTTGATACTTAAATTAATTGGCAAATGATCGACTGGTTCTAAGCAAGGCGCTTGGTTACCCGGCGCAAAACTCTCGGAGGAGTCATGATCCCAGCCTAATTTTAATGATGCAATCTATGGTTATGGTGTTTTTTGATGTCTTAAAATGTAAAAATTGAACTATTTTTTCAAAGTTATTTTACTCGTTATGGTAATATAGTTTCTCACATTTTTAGAGAGGTCAAGGACTCAAGGTGGTAGACAATTTTTGTAATGATCTCAGTCATTGTGATTGGCAACATAAACATTCTGTTCATGATGAGACTTGAGACCAATTAAGTTAAGGTTTTGGTAACTATTCACATTGGCATACCATAGTACCAGCCTTGCTAATTTGTTGTGGAAATAGTTCACCTTCAACATGGGTTTTGAACTGAGATAGCAGTTTTGTAGCCCGTGTTGAAAAAACGTAACTGATTAGTTTTCTGGGCTGAAAGGCTCTCCGCGAATATATTTGACTTTTTGTCAAAGGATTGTGGGCCTCACACACCTGGGCAGAGGCTATTGTGGGCATCACTCACCTGGGTAGAGGCTATACAGTAATCTTATGCGACTATACATTCAAATTTGATTGGCTGAGCCACGTTTGACATTGCGGAGAGTACGCATATAGTTTTGATGAAATTAATAATTTACGTCCTGTCCTGAATCGGCGTGATGTATGGCTATTTTTGACATTATGAAAAAAGTTGTATTTGAAAATATAATCAAATCGTGTTTGAAAAAAATCCAAGATGAACTATTTCCTTTAAGGGCCCCACAATTGTGAAGTTAATGCTAGATTTTATATGGGTGCAAAATGTTGGTGTGCCCTGAAACCTCAATTAACAACCAAACCAGACTTGCTATACCATTTTGATTTCAATTACCCACCTTGCTAACTAATTCTGAAATACCATACTATTTGTAGTAGGTATATTGGTGCTTTGGGGCATCTTCATCAATAGCATGAAAAGTCCTGTATTGTGATGCCATGTCTGACATAACTAGGGTATACCCTAGTTAGTTTATAAACTGCCTGAACACTGTGAACAGTCATAACTGAAGCTTCGATTCATATTGGTGTGTATGTTGGTATCGATGTTAAACCTTAACCTGCTAAACTCGGTCTGATTATCTTCAGGTCGAAAAATTAGGTGGTAAGCTGAATGAGTAATTTTCTCATCGCAATAGGTTCATGCTTGATTACTTTTTTTAGTATTGATGGAACACATCACTTATATATAGGTCTTCAGCGGTATCTCTGCTGTACAATGTCGAATTAACATGACTTCAGTTGTAACAGTATTGTCGGAATATTGCGGGGTGAAAACCAGTTGAATAGTTCATGCCAACTATCCATACCAGAACTGTGTTGTTGTGATCATTATGTTAGCATACGATCTTGTGTGGGACTTGAATGAAGTATCTGATATTTTCATCAACCATTGTGTTCTTGTTTTTCAAAATGCTTTGCTACAAATATCTTACATTTGTGCGCCCCTTTGCTTACATTGTAACACTCTGTGCATTTGCAGCAATGGAGCAGCTTCTTCATGAAAATGTGGTGGATATTGTGTGTGTTTGTGATATTTTTCAGATAGCTGGAGCACACATTAACATATATGAGGCATGGTATAACCAGGTATGTGATATAAGGTTGATTTGCATCTGTCAATTGCCAATATTTTTACACCAGGAGACAGGAAGGTACAAATAAAGCCATTTTACTGTCTCAAATATATTTTCAAATATATAAATACTAATGTAAATCATTGCAGTTCAGTGTTGATGATTATTTGTCCTGTGTTGCTTAGTCAGACTGTTTATTTTGAGGAATAAATATTGACAGCAAAATGCATGCCTTACATGAGTATGAGTATTGTTTAATGTGCTTGACAACCAAGTTATTGCATGTTTTCTCCCTGACTTGTGTCATGATCATAATATCCTCAGTCCTGACTCCTGACCATGTCAAGCATAACCATGGATATAATTGTTTTTCTGAAAAGTGAATAGAATACTTGGTTACAGGATCATTCCACATAAATATCACAAAAATTTCCGACCCCCTCCGATTTTGATGAAAATGAATGCACATGTGGATGTGTGTCAAGTGAAAGAAAAATACACACCCACTTATAGCTCCAGGTGACCTCAAGGGTCATATTTAGAGATCATCCAAGGTCACGATTTTTTGCGTACTTTATATCAATCTTAGCTTGTCTTCTATTTAAAAAATGAATGGATGGTTTTCCGAGGTCAGGACCCGTGCTAAGCATAGCTTGTTGCGTAGGCTCCTGACCCCACCACCCGATCACGCAATTCCTGTCGTCCGGCAGCATTTAGAAGCGAAAGTGTTACGTGCCCGAACCTGGAGACGGTCCGCCTCGCCCTCTGGCGTCAACTGACCTTGAACGCGACCACTGCCACCGGCCACAGGTCATCCCAGTCAGGGGCAAATAGCGAGCGCCGAAGCGACTCGAACCCGGGCTGCCACTACCCGTTGAATTCAGAAGTCCAGCGCTCTCCCTTGAGCTTCAAGGGTTGACGAAATGCTAATGAACTCAGCGGAATCATTATTAATATATAATGTTCCACAATGTTGGACCATTCGACGTGACCTCAACATGACCTTTGACCTGTCAAGGTCAAAATAATAAATGTATTGTTTTCTAAGTTTGCCGGCTCGTAACTAGTCCAAACTTAACACAATAAATGCACGTAACATCCTGTAAGACCGTACAAAAAATAATGGTGGACACTTTTCGACTTTTTGAGATACTGCCCTTTAGATATGGCAAGTGAAACGGAGTTATTATTTTCCCGATATTATTTTCATGTCGCTTGCTATAATGTGGGTTTCTATGGTCCGATTGACGTCAAATTTGGTGGGTAGCTTGCGTTTGAAGAATTTAATCACCTCCCGAGTTTTCAGCTTGACCTGACCTCGCGTGACCTGGCATGACCATGACCTAGGAACAGTGTATGGCTCACAGATACGTATAACATATAGGCAATACGGTGTTTTATAGATGTTCAGATGGGCGCCATATAACCATTTTGTTGCGGCGCCCTTAAGCCCCAATCATCATCATCATTATAGATGTTCAGAAGCATAACACATATGCACAGGTGTTAACCCTATTCCCTGCGGGCGGCCAGAATTACGTTAACCTGCGTGGGGGGCAGATTCTGCCCCCCCCCCCCCAGAGATTTTGAGAACCGCTCGGCCGATTTCGATGGGACGAATACCATTCGATTCGTCGTGACGATTTTTTTAACCCCGAAATTGCTTTTTTGTTAAAAAATGGGGTGNGCAGATTTAGGACTTTGATCCAGATATCAACAATTATCTCGGAAACTGTGATAGCTAAGAGCAAACGGAAAATATAAAACTCTTGTATTTTTAATCGTATACATGTCTTCAAATTTGAGCTCAGGTAAAAAAATTAGGCTTCAGAGGTCATCGAAGGTCAAAAGTCTATTTTAGTCAGAAGTGTTTTGCAAAATATATTTTAATTACAAAAGATAAAGCAGTGCACTTGACGTTATCATGCTTGTCTCGTCCGGACGTTTCGAAACATAGGTATTTCTTTTTCACAGGTGAGGTCAACTGGGAATGTTCCCCTCAGGTCAAGGCCAAGTGGTGACCCAAGTAGGCCATGTTGCATATTGTGAGACGTGTCTTGACTAGACAAACACAACGTTGCCGTTTTCACGTATCTGTCTTCATTCTGTCGAGAGTTATTGACAAGTGTTGGTGGTCACAAAATTGACCCTGACCTTAGGTCAACAATATCGTAAATTAAAGATTATCAAATTGCAGGTATTTAAGATCTTATGACATCCTGAAAGTTTGAAACCGATCGCTACAAAACTGTGCCTGCATATACGAACACAAACTTTTTGGGGGTGAGGTCATCAGTGACATGGTCTTCTGACCTGACCAAAGATGACCAGAGGCCAATAATTTTAGCGTAATCTAAATAGTTCATTTTCGAACAGGTATGCGAAAACGGCGTCGCTGCGCGCCGCCGTTTTTTCGCTATCATCGAAAAGCTGGAGGGGTGGGCGGATTTCGCCTTCCTCTTCCAGTGCGCGTGTTTAACGCTGTCACTGCCCGGGTGTCCGCCGGGTGGCGAGAGATTGATGGTAATAGGAGGTTCAGCCATCTGGGCGGAATTCCCATGTCCGGGGCGCTTGCTGCTGTCGACCTTGCTGTCGACGCCGACGCTAAACTGGAGACGGTAGGGGAGTGCTGGGCTGGGCCTTTCAATTGGTGGAGACGGTAGTAGTAGTCTTCTGGAAACGGTTGAATGGAGTTTTGACGACCGAGGCGCATGGCCCAATATTGAAAGTCATTCATCAGTCATTATTCGATTATTCGATATTCGATCTTTCATCAGTCATTATTCGATTCTGCTCAAATCTTCATTTTGCAGCGGGCGATATCTTCCATATACATTATAGGAGTAATTTCAAAATATATATGATAAGAATCGTCATAAGCCATAGATTTATGTCATATAACATATTTTGAAAATTCAAAAAATGAAATTTTGTAAACGCAATTTTAAGTAAAAACACGTTTTTTATAATGTGGCCACAAAAAATTACGATGTTTTTTCTTCCCAGCATTGACTTCAGTATATACGACTTCGATGGTAAAAATATTGGAGATATACTTTTTCTCTAAATGTTTCATTTATATTTTTGAATTTGGAAAAATAATGGTCACCAGTCGTATTTGATAATAGCTCAGCACGTAAAATGCTAGAGAGCGTAACTGAACAGCAACATATTTGCCTTGTCAAGCTGTATTAAATGATGCATAACATGACCCCTGGCTGGTTGCTCCTTGACCTCAAAGTCATAAAAAAAACCATTATTTTAATCTTTAAATTTCGCGTTGTAAAAATTCTCATTTTTTTTGAATTTTTCAAAATTTGTATCACCACACTAATCTTAATTTGAGAGATGACTGTTGATGTATGTATAATGATATGATAGGGTGGTAAGTGGTTTATATGTGAACTCAGTTTTTTTAGATTGGAAGATTTTTCGAGAAGCCCACCAGCTTGAAGAGAAAAAGGAAAAAAAAAATGAGGTGACCGAAGCACCGAAAATATGCTTAGGCTATTAACTTTAAAACCATTTAACAAACGGGGGCATGAGGCAATTTAACAGCCCCGTGAATCAGGTACGGCCGCAGATTAATCCCTAAAACCAGTATTTTGAATCGAACTATAAGAGAAGCGGAGTGTTTATGTTTGGGTCTATCTGACGATTTTGGCGAATGCACGAGGGTGACTCAAGTTCACGTGACCTTGAAGTCAAGGAGCGACCTGCATGGCATGTTTATTTATCATCAAATGCATCTCGACGAGGCAAATATAATGCTGTTCAGCTAAGCTCTCTAACACGCCTTAGTGCAAAGTTATTATTAAATACGTGCTGGTGATCATTATTTGTCTAAATTAAAAAATATGTATAAAATATTTAGAGAAAAAAAAATCAAATATTTTACTATCGACGGCTTATATAATTAAGTCAATGCTGGCAAGGAAAAACATCATAATTTGCAGTGGTCAGATTATACAAAAACGTGATTTTACTTAAAATTGCGTTTTAAAATTTCAAAATTTTGGAATTTTCAAAGAAGGTTATATCACATTAATCTATGGTTTATGATGACTCCGATGATGTATAGGATTACATGGCTCCCATATTTAAGATGGAAGATATCGCCCGCTGAAAATTAAAGGTTTGAGCAAAATCAATTCATGCCCGAGGCTATAACTAAAAAACCGTTTGGCGTACGAGACTAAAAATGTCACAGCTTTAACCTTACGGCTCGGATAACCCCTAAGATACCGTTTTATTAAATCTGAGATAGAGGGTGTTATTTCGATATTTGGTGTTTTTGGTCGATCTGTCATGGAATTGCCCAGGCTAGTAGAATACGCGAGGTTATTAACAATCGAAAAGATCTGGACGTTTGTAAATCGACCAGGTTGTCATCAAATTTGAGCTCAGGTGAGTATTTTAGGCTCCAGAGGTCATTAAAGGTAAAAAAGGATATTTTTGGCAGATAAGTATTTTGCTAATAACTTGTTAACTAATGGTAATAAAGAAATGATTTTGACGCCATCATGTTTGTCTTGTGAAGGCGCTTCGAATAGTATTAGTTTTTACAGGTGAGGTCATTTTCGACATTTTACCTCAGGTCAAGGTCAATTGGTGACCAAAGTAGGTCATATTGCATATTGAAAGACGTATTTCGACGAGGCAAACACATTGGTGCCATTATAACGTATCTATCTTCATTATGTCGAGAGTTATTGACAAATCTGTATTGGTGGTCGCAAAATTACCTGACCTTAGGTAACCGATATCAGAAATCCGAGATGAAAAAATGGTAGGTATTCATGACCTTATGATATCCTGAAAGTCTTAAATCGATCGTTCGAAAACTGTGTCTACATACGACCAAACACATTTTGTAGGTGAGGTCATAACGTGACCTCGTCTGGTGACCTGACCTGAAATGACCCGAGACCAAGCATTTAATATAAGGTGGGTAGTTCATTTTCGAACAGGTATGCAAAAAACAGTGGCGTTGCGCTCCGCCGTTTTTTTGCTACGGTCGAAAAACAGGCGGGGTAGGCGGATTTAGCCTCCCCTCCAGGGCGCGTGTTAAGACACAAACCACGAACCTCGGTAATATGACGAAAAAAACGTAAAATGAAGTATGTATGCATAGATCGTCCAGCGGAGCGTTGGGTTAGCTTTATCTCTTGCTATTTGATATTGCTAGCTATAAAGAAAAACACTGAGTATTCTTAACACCGGTATTTTTAAATAACCTTAACGTGTTGCGCAATTTATGAACTGTCCTTTTTCGTGCATATGCATCAATAAATGACATACACACCCGTGTTTGCGATGGCGGACTTTCCGCATTTCCTAAGAATGTTATTGTTTGGCTTCAAGCCTTCATTACTTTCAAGTTTATTAACTACAGAACGTTGGGTGCGAATAAGAAAATAATATACGACCCGAAAGTAGCTATTGTTGAAACCGTCAAATAACAGTATCGAATAGACAAGTCTCAACGAGATCTTGGCACTCTTTTTTAAATATTTAATGAAAGCAATAGAATGCTCGCTCCGCATCACTCCAACAGAAATGAAAAAAAGTTTACTGCCTATATGTATCTTGAGTCAATTTGGTTACAATGTCAATCGAATCTTATTTCACGATTCTTGTATTTAATACTCTCAGCATTATCGTTCAATTGTATGTGCATTGTGTATAGCTATTGATTTGTTTCCCCACTAGTATTAAAGGGAGAGTGCCACCTTGCAGACAATATCGAAGTTTTTTGGTTGTCAATCGGTACGATTACGCGTATCCGATTTAATCTGAAATTTGCTTCCCGAAACGCCCCCATAGATTCAAAATACATTGCACCAGCAAATGATTGGCAATCATTCTTATAAATGGCAGTCGCCTCCGCACTATTTTGAATCAGTTCTTTGCGGACTAAAATTGGCTTTTGAATAATTGCAAACTCAACATCACCATTCAGTCAGTGAACTTTAAAATAAAAAGCGTATGCAGGCTAATTGTATTGTCAAACAATCTTAGCTTTTTTCATTATTAAAAACAAATCCAAATGTCCAATTTCGGCCCAAAAGCTCTGGCTCGACTTTGGTCTGAAAAGATAATGACGTTACCCTCTAACAAAGACAGACTTTTTCAACGTCAAGTTGCGGGCGAATCGGACTATGGCTTTTGGGCGCGGAGCCATAGTTATTACAAGCCGTAGTGACATCTAGTGGCCAAGTATCTTAAGTACTAGTAGAGTATGCCATCGCCCAGCAACTGTACACATTTCTGAGGACAGATAACTCCAAAAACGAATTGAAATCACGTATTTGCCACCTCACTTCACAAAGCAAGTGAAAAGAGCGATATAGTTTAATATGAAAAAAACATTGCGCGTCAGCTTTACGCAGCGACATCTAGCGCCAGTATCTAAGCACTAGTAGAGTATGCCATCGCGCCAATCAAAGCGCCTTCATGAATAGTGCTGTGCACAATTCCGGGCAAACAATGTGGAGGCATAAAAAAAAAGAAAATTGCGTTTGCCGATATATTGCCTTTTAGGCAAGGTTTGAGCCAAGAGCATACATGATAATTAATTCCAGCATTCATTTAAGTCTGCTTTTTAGAAATCCTCCCAAGTGCAACTATCCTTTAAAACGAGGCACGTAACTTACCGTCAGACACTGTTCAGCTTCAGCCCGATATCATTATACAGCGTACTTGTATACGGGACAAAATTGCTCCGACACCGTCTTGATTGGTACCGACTAAATTTACGGTGGCCACCGCAGTTTTATCACGCTCCCGTAAAATATGTGGTAATCATAAATATTGGATGAGCGACCATCACACATGGTTGCACGCGCCAGAATAAGAGAGGTATGCGACGGTCGTGAACATATATAAATGAGAAAGGACGCCGGAGTCAAGTGTACTGTAGGGTTTGTGCATTTGCAGTGGTATCACAGGACAATATAAAATGCTACGTGCTCATTTTACACGTTTTAAGTTTTATTTTAATAATTTATAACTCAATACTCATTTGGTTATGATCATGGACGGATCCTTACGTTATAGCAGTTCGGCATAAGCCTTAATGTGTCTGATATCACGCTCTTGATGCACATGTCCTACATTTATTATGTTGACAAAAAGGCACTGTCTTTTCACCATGGCTGATGGGCTAGGTCGAGCGCTCGCGTGTTAGACTGTGCCACAGGGTAGGATACCGCCTGGGTGTTAGACTGTGCCGCAGGGCAGTACACCACTCACGGCTATGTGACGTCACAGGCCGAGGGCGTTGGCGTGAGGCCAGTCACGAAACGGCCGTGCGTGGCAGAAACTCTGGAGTATCGTTCTGTTGTCTGTGCGCTGTGTATGCGAGAATACATTGTTTCGGTTTCAATATGCTTTGGTTTATACTGGTGTATATTATTGTCGATTTCAAATGAAGAAAGCCTTATGGCGTAGCCTGTCGCAAAAGTCTGAAATGGTTACTGAGAACACTTTCCTTTTATAAGTCTAAACTATTTTTTGTCGATGTGTAGTTTGAATGTCCCTTGTTAATGTTGATGTTACAATTCACACATACACAAGCTTGTTACTGTGGTTAACCAGCGAGATACTGGAGTATGTTCTGTAATACGCCCTACTGGAGGGGGGGGGGTATTTATAGCCCCTCTACCTCCTCTGATCTCCATAACTATTGAACTGATCTTACAAATTTAAAAGGCATTAGATAGCCCTGTAACATTTATCGAAGTAAGCTTAATTTTCTTAACCTCAGGGTCACCAATGACGTCACAGGTCACGTCAAAGACAAAATGTTTGACCGTCTCATCAAAGTCTGACAGATGGAATCGTTTGCGAGAAAACGCAATATAAACGCCATAAGCAGTTGATAATCTGTATGTTGTTGTATCTGGACACTTCTAAGTTAACATCTAAGCTGTGATGACCAGGGTCAAGTCAAGGGCATCCGAGGTCATGAATCAAACTGCCAGAATTATGTGTCACTAGAAGTTTAATACATGTTCAGAGGTGAAAAAAAGTTCCTACTCACCGACGTACGTCGGTGACAGCAAAGGTGCAGTGAGACAGCAAACCGCCTACGGATTCATGAATTTTCAGAGACATTTCTTCTAAAATATTGAAACTTATACAGCAATCATAGTTCCTACTCGTTTTGACTCAGTAGGACATCTAGCATAACCCATCTACTATACCTGTCTGAAAGCTTTTGTACCTAATAATTTTAATTTAGCTACAGCATCCCTTGATCAGCGACATTCCTGCTGGCCTTTGTAAGCGGCACCCGAGTCGTGAGTTTGTCGGTGGGTCTGGTGAGTCGGCGACAATTGCGGTGAGTTAGCCAAAATTGTGGCGCATGGTTAACAGTGAATTTCTATTGCTACGACATTTCAGTGACGTCACTGGTTTCGATACCTGGTTAGATTGCATTTTAACACCAATTTCGGTTAGTTATATAATTTGTTTAGTTAATTCAACACCGTATAACTGCTAGTTCACGAGCGAGCGCGAGCGCGGACGAGTCCTTCATGAATACCGGATTTTTCTCACATACAACGGCCGACCCGGCCTGGCCGGCCGGGCCCGGCCCGGCCGGCCAGCACCGCCGACGCTGCGTCAGAAGCTTATATTCTTTCGAACCCCGCATCGATTGGACCAAGCGGTCTTCGCATATTGATAGCCCCATTGCAATGACATTATGATTATTGACATGTTTTTTATCATGTGATGGGTCAGCACGGCGCGTGACCACGTGACGCGTCAGGGGTGTCATAAAGTATTATCCGGCTGTAGCCGAGAACGGCTGACCTATTAATGGCTAAAATTTTGTGTGAGGCTGGAGACCACACTACTGGCAATGTTGCACAGTAAAAACCTCTGGGTCACACTGCACGTGCGCACGTGCACCCCTGTTCCTCCACAAAAATTTATTACAAAAACATCGTTCCAATACCGGACCTATATCTCGCGCAACCAAAAGTCGCAAAGACACGGTCAAACACAGATGCGTAGAGAAACGATCCGCCCGCGTATCACTATGTGTCGATCAGCGGCGCGTTGCGTACGTGCAAAGATTACTAGGCTACACAAGCGCAATATTTGATAGTTTTATTGACGTCATTCACAATTTAAATTAGTGCCTCAGCACCTATGGACGTAAGCGATTAAAAACAAAACCCAATGTGTAGACCAATGTACCGTCTCTAAAAATGCATTCAAAAATTTTAGGTTTGCATGCATATTTCACTGTTAAAATCGTGTCTGTAATATTTTTATTGACGATCTATTAATATTTCCTTAATTACACCGCCGTAGCTTTCAAAACCAAAGGGTGCTAGACGATAAAAGTGCGCTTTGTAAAGCGCAAATCAAATCCATCTAATTTACCACCCAAATGAATTTTTGCCTATAAACATGAAGTTTATAATTGCAAATGTAAAATAACGCTCAAAACTCTATTTAGTTTTAAAGTATCGATTTAGTTCGGATATATTTGCGACGGCAAAGACAACACAGCGAAAATTAATTAAAATGCATGCTTTGACAAGACGCATCCTCCGGTTAGACGGGTGATAAATTGACGCGGATTTATTCGGGACTCGCTCGTTCCTTCGCCGTTTAAGGCGTCTTTACTGGTTACGTTCTCTTTCAGATAAAATCTCACTTCTTGATAGAAGTAAGCCAGCAGCTGCCAGTTTGATCACCACCATACAGAATGTTTGCAAATACAGGAATCGCCGAATGAATCGCTAGTCCCTCAACACTTAGAAGTGCTTAAGTTTTCCTGCAAGTGAACCATTTTATCTGACAGACCAAACCATTGAATTTATTTAGAGTTTTGACCTTTAGCAGTGGGTACTTGAATTTAAACCGTGTATAATTGTGTTTGTTGTGGTATCAGTGGATAACGCGGAGGATAAGTGTACATTACTTTTAATTCGTGAATCTCAATTACTTGATTGTGAAAAGCTAAGATGGGTAAAGCTAAAAAGCAAAGAACTCGTGAGGAGGAAGCAAAGCTTCCACCGAACAGGCGGCATCAAGCTTGTGGCCGCTGTTCATATGAGGGCGAATGCAAGAATGTCAAGCGACATAACCAGTTCAAGCACCCTGGATTGGCACTTAAGTTAAGAAATAAAGCTTTTGGTGTTGGAGGTGCTTATGAGCACTTAATAAGGCAGAAAAGCAGCGAGACTGGAAGAGATGTGTCTACACCACTGCAGACAATACCAGGTAAGACAATTTGTATTTGGTTTCCCCATACATTGACATTCGGTACATTCCATTGTTATACATCAACAGTGTGTTACATTCCATTAGGTACAATTTGTTTTGAAATGTGTTAAGAAAAAGTTTGGCATTGTCATCCAGTATTTTATGTTAATATCCTCTTGTCATGCCATGTTTCATTTAGTATGTAAAACAATTATTCATTCATATGGTTGCAAGTAAATACGAAGTACATATTAAATCATTACATAAGTGTCAAATTTTTTGTCACTTTTTTAGGCCTGCCCCCTCCAACAAATTTAAATTGTAACAATAGGCCTGTGCCATTGCATGGTAAGAGTGGAATTATAATATATTAAGTTAGCTTTGGCCCCCAATCATTTTCCGAAAATGACACCCGTGGTTCATTCCTTTTGATATGAGTAGTAATATGGTAAGTTTTTTATTGTTGTTACGCAGCGAGCGCGAAGCGCGGAGGCAGAAAGATCCTCATTACGAGCGAGCGCGAAAGCGCGGAGCGAGGTCCTCATTGACTAATCGGATTTCTCAACATATAAGCGGCCGACCCGGCGGCGCCGGGCCAGACCGCGGAACTCCTGGTCAGAGCTTATATCTTTTGAACCCCGCATCCGATTGACAAAGCGGTCTTCGCCAATCATTAGCCCCATGCAATTGAAATTATGATTATTTACATTTTTCTCATTTGAGGGGTGTGCACACGGTGCGCAAATAGACACGTAGCCGCCCGCTCCAGGGTGTCAGAAAGTATTTATCTTCCTGCTATAGCCTTGCAGAAACTCGGCCTGGACGTGATAAAGTCCTAAAATTTAGGTGTTCAGGCTGGAGACCACACCACTGGCAATAGTTGCACAGGTAAAAACTCTGTCACACTGCACGTGCGCTACGTGCACCCTGTTCCGCCACCGAAAATTACCTGCAAAACATCGATTGCAATACCGGACCTATATCTCGGCAACCAAAAGTTCGCCAAAGACACGGGTCAAACACAGATGCGTAGAGGAAACGCATCCGCCCGGCGTATGTACTATGTGCGATCAGCGGCGCGTGTGTACGTGCAAAGTAACGGCTATACAAACGCAAAAATTAATAGCTTTATGACATCTTCACAATTTAAATTCCAGTAGCTCAGCACCTATGGGACGTGAAGCGATGAAACAAACACCAATCTGTAGACAATACGGTCTCTAAAAGGATGCAAAAAATTGAGCGTTTTAATGCATTATTTCGTTGTTTAAAATCTGTTCTGCTAATATATATTTATTGACGGATTCTATAACATTTCTTTCATACACCGCCGTAGCCTTCAAAAAAAAACCAAAGGGTTGCTAGACGATAAAAAATGATGCAAGCTGTAAAGCGCAATCAAATCCATACTAAAACCACCCAAAAATGAAAATATTTATAGACACTAAACAACAATGAGCTATAAATTAAAGATATATAGAGAGAACAAAAAATATAATAAAAAATAACCTTCCAAAACCTATTTAGTTCAAAGTATACGGAACTTTAGTTCGGATACTATTTGCGACGGCAAAACAACACATAGACGAAAATAATTCAAAACTGCAGACTTTGCACAAGAGCGAACCCCGTTGGAGACGGGTGATAAATGACGCGGACTATTCGAGACTCGCTCGTCCTTCGCCAACGTTAATAAGGCGTAAAACATTAACATGGTAATTTACCAATATCCACAGAGAGTGAAACTGAGTGCTAGGAAAATGCAAGCCAAAGAGAATGCTAACCCATCCCACAAACTACTCCAGCAGTTGTGATGATCCAGCATCAACGGAATGCACCACTGGCATCGCTCCTGGTAATTTTATGACTCAAATGTTTGTTTTATCTGTGTAATTTATGATTTTCCATCATATATAAGACAATGACACATGTATCTTGTAAATGACACCTGTCACTTCATAATTTAAATCACATATTTAAATGAAATATATATATATTCTTTGGTTGTGTGGTGCTTTGACTTTGACGAGATAGTATAATAAAATTGTATATTTAAACACATAATAGTTTAAATTTCTGATATTCTGGTAACTTGCATTGCTTAAACCATTATGCTAGCTAGATTTTTATGTGATTGGTGAATTGCCAACGATTTAGAAAGTACTGTATGTATGCTGTTTTGTATTCTAAAATTGCATTTTTATTTCTCATTGCAGGACCTTCAAGTGTACCAGCTGAAGGCAGTTTGGAGGAGCGAGTGTCTGTGCTGGAAAAGACAACACACAAGCTGTTTCACCTGCTAGGAGTCACCACTGGAGGTCAGTACAGACTACAGACTGAGACATTCAATGTGCTAAAATCTTGAAACAGTAAAAGACTATCACTGTTTTGTTGCACCACTTAGTCCAAAGCTGCTGTCATGGCAAGATACATTTGCTTTGGACACTGCCAAGGTAGTTTCTGGAACATCATTGAAAGTTCAACATTATGTGCATTGTGCACCATATATGTATTACATGGTAGATGTGGTGCCCTTAACCCTCGCCCTGGTAGGGGGGGGGGGGCAGTGGATGCCACTCCCCCTTCGGGTTTTCCCAAATAACTCACGTAGTTTGAAGCCGATCGCGATGAAACTTGCAGTACCCTTCTTTCGAACAATTTGACAAATACTCAGAAATTTTCGAACTTCCAACTTGCATGACCCGTGACCTGTGACCTGTTTCTTAAGGTCATGCCAGGCGAAATTTGCGTCCCGTAGTATCGATCCTTGTTAGATGTTTATTTTCCAAGTGTTTGACGTTCAGGAGGAAATGCAAAGGTGTTTCAAGGTGACAGGCGTGTCTTCTGCTGAGAATGTGACCTCGACTGACCTTTTCTGAGGTCAACCGAGGTCACTGACCTCCGATGACCTCCAATTACTTTTTTGGCTTCTGGCCGCTTTTAGGACAGTTTTTGACGCTGATTTCAAATATTGGAGCCATTTGACATATTTAAATGTTTCACTGGGGTCATGCGCTTACAAAGGTCAACCGAGGTCACTGACCTCAGATGACCTGGCATGACCCTTTTTTAATTTGGCCGTTTATAGGTCATTTTGTGACGCTTATTTCACATTTCGCATGTATTAAGCATAATAACATGCTCCTTTACCATTTTGGCTCGATCAGTATTCAATTTTCACACATTTACGATTTGTGACATTTTGGTCTTTGACATGACCTCAGAGGTCACATATTGATCCAGAACCTTAAAATAATTTGTCAATGGCTTTCTCTTGTCACAAGCAACATGCTCGTTTTGTAATCGAAGCTCTAGCTCAATTGGGGGCGAAACGCCAGGGGGTCGTACCACCCCCCTTTTCCTACCCGGACACGCAGTGCCACTGTTTTTGCCACAGCTGATCAATGGAAAATGTTTATTTGATGCGTTCTACAGAAACTGTTCGTCTCAAAGCCGACTCGTCCAGCAACTAACGTTCTTTCACTTTGACAGGATCATCTGATTCTTCATCGAACCTGACCGGACGTCTATCGTCGCTGGAGAAACTCACATGTGAGCTGATCTCTCTCCTGAAAAAGCCCACTGCATCAGGCAGCAGGGACGACCAACACCAATCCACGTCGAGGGAAACCGCGTTCCGATCGGCTCGCGGTGTGCCTGACCTACTGGCTGCCTCGGGAGGGGTTCTGGCAGCTGCAACCACCGGACAAAGTCTGTTCTGCACTGTATGCACCAAGGACCCGGCTTCCGTGCAGTGCGACGCCCAAAATACCGCGGGCGTTTTTGCCTGTATTTACGAGGCGGACAAGACGTTCAGCCATGCTGAACACCTTCCGGCGCCATTCAGGTCACTGAAGGACACGATCAAACGCCACTTCAGTGCGGACCGGCATCTGAGAGCTGAGGAAGCTGGGAAACGTCGGAACGATCACCAGCTTCTGAAGAAAGCAGAGAGTGGTGGCGTTGCTATGCGCGTCCTGAGGACGGCTTATTATGTGATGAGTAAGTCCCTGCCGCACACTATGTTCGAGGAGCTCATAGTGCTACAGCACAAGAACGGAATGAACATGGGTGACCTGAACCACTCAAAGATGTTCATGACCAAGGCGCGGCAAGTGTTCTCGCTGGAAGTGCGCCACAAGTTAATGCAGCACATCGCTGACCAGCCGTGCGTCGCCTTAATGGCTGATAAGGTGACAGTGAACGGAAAAACTATGGATATCACAGCAGTGACAACGGTTGTGCCTGAGGCTCCAGCTGGCAAAATGCTGCAGAGCTTTGTCATCGGAGCTCCGGTGGTAGCGAACTGCAGCGGAACTGAGCACGCTAAACAACTGCAGACAACGCTATGTGAGCTAGGCATCGTGCACACAGAGCAGCTGGCAGCGATCGCTGCGGACGGGCAGGTCCACCACAACAGTGTGCCAAAAAAACTGTTGGCTGAAATGAGCAGCGCTGAATCGCTGCCAGCTTCATCCGCATGTGTGCCGTGTGTGTGGGATCAATCCCACCTCGTTAACCTCGCGGACAAAGACGCTCGCAATAGTGCAAAGGGCAAGTGGGTGGGTGAAACAATCGAGGTCATCACTCGAATCACCAAAAGGTTCAAGTATGGAACTGCCAACGTGGCTCTGTTTGAAGCCGGCCGACAGATCGGCAAGAAGGTACTCCATCCCAAGCTCTGGTCGGAGACGCGGTTTGCTCCGCATGCATCAGCCGTTCTCCACACGTTCACGAACAACGTGCCTCCTATGGTGCACGTTCTGCGAGAGCGGACAGCTTCCGAGGGAAGAGCAAACGTTTTGCGGGAGCTGGAGGAGGACTTGCGGATCCTGCGAGGTGAGAACTAAATAAGGTTATCTTACACTTACAGCTTAACCCTCACCATTGTAAGGGGCTGGATTGCACATCGTCCCTCGGTTTGTTCGAGAATCACTTACGTATTTATCAAGCGATTGCGATGAAATTGACAGTACACTTCTTTTGAGCAATTGTACACATGCTTCTAAAATTTAGAACTTCTAACCCTCATGACCCTTGAGGCCTTGACCTTTAAAATGACCTGTTTCTAAAGGTCATGTCAGGCGCAATTGGCGTCCCGTAGTATCAATCCTTGTAATTTGTGCAGTTTCCGAATGTTTGTTGACGCATATTCATTGGTGTTTCGAGGTGACAGTTGTGGTTTCCACTGATATTGTGACCTCGATTGACCTTTACGGAGGTCAACAGAGGTCACTGATCTGCAAATGACCTCCAAAGATGATTTTGTTGGCTTTCACTGGCAGCTTCCTAGGACATTTTGTGACGCTGTTTTTTTTTTTTAATCGAAATCAATTTCACGATAAATTATATGATCTACTGGGGTAGTGTGCTTCCACAGTTCAAGCGTGGTCATGCTGAATTTGTGATAATACCGACTGATGCAAGCATGTCATTAATCGTAGTTACGTATTTGTTGGCAGATTTTGGCATGTATTGCTTGTGATAACTCTAAGGTGTGATAAACATCATTGGATACTAAAACGCTTCGTAATCAAATGATACACATCCACAGATGCTCGCTTTGTCGCGAGAGTAGCGTCGCTGCAAGACATCTACCAGGTGTTGGCGGATGGAAGCCGGGCGCTGCAAAACGTACAGAATCTGCCGTGGGAGGGGATGATCGAATTCGGCCGTGCGATCATACGTGTGCGCCGTATGGCTGACGTCCTGGGAGAGATCATCATGGATGATGTGCGGCCCCGGTCAGACATGGACAACACATGGCCAACCCTGGCTTGCCATGCAGACGACAAAGAAGTGGTAAGAACTTGACTATTCTCAGTTAACTTTTTCATATTTTCCAACATAGTTACATATAGCATTGCTCGAGTTATCAGAAAATGCCAAGGTATTTGTCGTGTTTACTTGTCAGTTATTCGGAAGTCAGTTTGTTAACAAATGAACGTGTGTGGTTTGATTGCGAGGGCTTGAACGGAGGCGTGCACTTAAACTTTGTTAGGGATTCCTTATCAGGGTAGACTAATATGCGATGACTAACATAAATATTATATCAATCTGTGTCGTTTATTGTGCTTTAAAGTGGCCCATATGACATTAATTACGGCGTTCTGCTGTATGTGGATCAACAAGGTTTGTCATTATATATACCATCTTTAAGGAGGTTTGATTTCTTCTTCGGCTGTTTCTTGTAGTAATTTATTTCTGGGCACCGTTGTGGGACAGCCGAATCCCAAAACTACTAAGGGCTTCTGTTTCCTTGTTTTTCAATTCTTCAGGCAAGCGGACATACATTGAGGTTCTGCCGTATTCTGGCAAAACACCTGGGTCAGAGGCGCAGTGGTCTGAACGCATCCGGCTCACATATGGGCACCCACAACCAGGCACTGATGGATGTCATGATTGACATCAGGCATGTGGCTGACCTCGAGCGCGTCCATGCTGGAGACAAGGTCAACGCTGTGACAATCCAGACCGCAGTAGACCGTCTGGTAGCCCGCCGCATCGTTCCACCGTCATGCCGAACGACCCCAGATGCGGTTAAGGCCGCCATCACCGTCATTCGCCGCTGCGACAAGATGAGCAACCAGGCGCTCCTAAAGGTACTGTGGAAAAGCCAGGCCAGTGTTCCCGCAGTGCGTGTGTACTTACACTTGGTATGTCGCCTGTGGATGATTCACCCAACTGAGAGCGTGGTCGAAAGTATGGCGAGTGCAGTGCAAGAGGTGTTCGGAGTGCACCGCCAGATGGACCACACAAACGCTGCAAAGGAACTGCAGGTTCGGTGGAACGGACCGGATCCGTTCCATGCAGATGACCTCATCTGTGCTGTGCAACGTAAGTCCGGCTTCAACTTTTGCCGGCAGTCGTCTAACGTGCGACAGGCCACTGGAGGGCACAGGTGATAACGAGGCAGCAGGAAGGCGCGTCGTCCAAAGTGTGCCATATACACATACAAATGAAGGGCTACTCTCCGCATGCGCGATATAGCACTGCGAATCTGGGAGGTGGACTCCGGCCGGAGCGATCCTGGGGGGGGGGGAGCACCAAGGCTACTCTGGTGGCGACGACCCTGGTAAATGTTCATGGACATGCTTCAAAGTCGTTGCAAGATGGTGGCTTCGTATTGATCGGCTGTTGCTTGTAAGATGTCTTTAAATTTTACCCCAACTTCCACGGCCCTATTGCATATGATTGTGTTTTGTTACTAGTATGTATATATGCTTGTTTGTTTTGTCATGCTTTCACCAAAGCTCGAAATAAGAAATTTGCGCATATTTAACGACTTTGAGGAACGTTGATAAGCAGCCAGATACTCAAAAAAGTATTTGAGATAATTGGAACGATGAAAAATTTGCGTGAGTCAGCCGGACCCTCCGTCGGTGACAGCTTGATACTTTTTTTTCACCTCTGTACATGTTTAAGGGTCTGTTTTTCGACTAGAACGCGAAAAATGACACAACAGCACTGTTTTTACTTCTTATAAATATATGTATTGTTTTTTCTCGCAGATATCGACTTCAAACTTGCTAGATATGTTCATCGAAATTGTTTCAGTCATATATATATATATAATATACTTTCGCTTTTTGCTGTGTTTCTGATTTTTTTAAAGCAAAAAAAAAAAAAAAACGCAGAAAATTGACGTCAATTCATACGCATTACCGGTTGCCTGTAAATTTTGCCTTCATTCGAAATATGTAAAATTTATGTAAAGCAAGGTACAGTGAGTGTCGATACCGTTACAGTACAGACGATACAGTTCAGTAACGATACCGCTGTTGGCTTAGGACATATTGCAAAATAACTGGAGGGGGCTATAAATAGCCCACCACTCAGTAAGTCACGGGTCATTAAACGAAAAGCTTAACAGTTAATTACATCTCATTGGATCACATACTGCTCAGTCTAGGGCAGTTCATATTTTTTTAATCGATAGGAGGGGATGACTTTTCCCATTATTTCGGGTGTTGTGAGTCCAATGACAAAAAATCGAAATCAAAAAATTTATAGGGGTCGCGCATCGAGCTTAAAGTTTTTAATTTTTCCGAAAAATGGCACAAAATCGACTAATTTTCTTCCAATCTTCTGTCCGTTTCCTCCTTTAAAGGGAATATAGCACCTTGGGAAAAGTATGTAGAATGATGGAGAAGAATGCCCTGATTATGGTCCTGCGCACTCAATTTTTGCGAAAAAAGTCAGAAAAATGTTGTAATTTGACAAAATAGTAATATGTTTCAACATGTGAGTCCCACACCAATCTTGCGTCGACAAAGGCGAGTTGTGTTTCGTACAAGGAGGCATCGAACGGCAAACTTGCGCCCGCCCAGTACAGCTGCTGTGCCGGCCCGCACGATGGGTCACCGGTAGGGCGTAAAACGCGACTGGCTGGTGACCGGCGCTCCGCTCGTGCGCCGGGTAGGATGGGGGGCACGCATACGTGAACCACTAGTGTGCCGAGCGCCTGACCGAGCCGTCGGTGGGGTCGGGGCGGACGCAAGGTAACTGGAAAATAACTGGGCGGACGGTTAAACAAGCGAAGTGCGGTGGCAATCACAGTGGAGTTACTACGATACGTATGCGAACCGTCACGGGATTTGTGGACGTTGAATATGAACCGAACATATGACCAACGGTTTTTGCGTTGAAATCAGCAACCTAGGTCGCTTTGGGGGAAAATTCGGATTTGGGGTTTCTTCTCAGCACACCCGACAATCTGGCTATCTCAGTTAAAAACTAATGTTAAAGGTGCTATATTCCCTTTAAGTTGGGGTGACCTTTCCCATTATTTCAGGTGTTGCAAGACCATTGTCACTAAAATTGTGTCAATCAAAAAGTTTCTAGGGGTCGCACATCGAGCTTGTAGTTTTCTCAATTTTTGGTGAAAATAGCACAAAGTCGACCGATTTCCTTCCAACTTTATGACCATTTTCTGGTATCATACACGTATGAAACCATTATATACAGTGGCTATGTATATAACGGATAGCCTCCTTTATATATATATATATATATATATTTATATATATAATATATATAAATGTTAAGTACGTATAATAAATTCAGTAGATGCAAACAAACTAGTATCTTATGCAAACGTCTGGTGGGTCAAGTATAGATGCATCGTCTAAGCTACAGTGTAAGCGTCCTTGGACGGATGCAACTGTACTGCCACTGGTCCAGTATAGTTGCATACATACTGGGCTGTCATACGTTTGCATCAATACTAGTACAGTTGCAAACGTACTGAAGATTTCAAATTGAAAATATCTCTGATGCTTGGTATGTATGTTACGCGCCCATATTTAAACCCGGTAGTATTCAACTGCCCGGTCAGATGCATACTGACAAGAGCGGTCAGTATTCATAATGCCCGGGCAGTATGGAATACTGACCGGCCTACCGGTCAGTAAGCATACTGACCAGCAATATGAATACAGCCCACTTTATTGCTCCACGGCCCATAACACTCGGGCAGTATGATACCTGACCGGGCCAGTAATGAATACTGACCGGGCAGTATGACTACAACCCACCGTTCTGCTACGCCAAAATCAAAATATTAGGCACGGCTGTTGACCATCGCTTTGCTGTGACTATATTCCATGAATTCGATAACCAAAACATCGATATAATTATTTCAGTTTGTTGCAAACTGCGCGTCTTCGCCACAATCTCATTGTTTTGCTTTGGTCACCTTCGGGTCAGGTCGGTAAGGTATGTGAGGTCACCTCCAAAACTGTTTAAAGATCATGTCACAGTCACAGGGCTTATCCAAGCAATATGAAACTAACTGCATACCTACAATGTTTCCAGGAAAACTAACAACGGCATTCCTTGAATGCTTCATTGGTTTGTAATGTGAGCTCACGAAAATAACCCAGCCTTAGGTCACCGATAACTCAAAATCGGAGATAGCAGAGATGATGCTTTTGAATAACATGCAGTTAGTTTCATATCGTTTGCATAATCCCTGTGACTGTGACATGATTTTTAAACAGTTTTGGAGGTGACCTCACATAACATGACCTTACGACCTGACCCGAGGTGACCAAAGCAAAACAATAAGATTGTGCGAAAAAGAAAGAAAGAAAAACGTATAATAAGCCATGCTTGGTTTGAGCTCCGCTGACCGATATGTGTTGGTTACGAGAGACAGGAAAAAACGGGAAGAGGCGTTTTTACCTCCCCCCCTTCAGCTGACGCTTATAAACCCTGAATGCGTTGAGGGCCCCCTGAATACGTCGAATGGCCCTATCTAGCACAGAGGGCCCCCGGGCAGGTCGTAGGGGCCCTGGGCAGGTCGGAGGGACCCTGGGAAGGTAGGAGGGGCCCCTAGGCAAGTCGAAGGGGCACCTGTGCAGGTCAAATGGGCCCCTTGGCCAAACCGAAAGGGCCCCTGGGCGGGTCAGAAGGGCCCATGAACATGCAAAATAAGCCCCTCACCGCTGACTTGCCAGTCACGGTCGTGACTCTGGTCTGGTCCCAGCGTTGGCAGGGTCGTGGCTTCTCCACTTTTTTAGGGGGGGGAGGGGCTGAGCTGGGAAATATCGCTTAAAGTTCTACCATAATCTTCAAAATATAGATTCTGAATAGGAAACTACATCCCTGAGCGCTGGGACGCAGATACTCAGTAGTTCTTATCAAGAAACGTAGACACTTCACAGTTCACCGTCGCTTTTGCGATTTGTTAAAATACATTGCGCCCAAAATATTTGGTACTAAAGAAAGTGGAAAGGTGAATAACTTAAAGATCTGAGGCCTATTTCACAAAGCAGTTTGTAATTACATATGTTTGTGATTACAAACGCAAGAAACTTTTACCTACCTCACAAAAAGCGATTTCACAAACAATCAGCACCTGTGAACCGATTGTAAAAAAGTGTGTACATAAAGTTAGTAAAAAAAGTTTGTAAAGCAGAACACCAATCTCAAGAAACTTTGCATTCACCCGGCGGAAGAGGGACATCAATGCCTTTAAGCTGTTGGCATGACTAGCGGCAAATGACGTCACCGATGAATAAGTTTTTTGATCCCTGAAGTTTCTGTTTCATAATATATTTAGTTATAAACTGCCTACACATACCGTTTTTATGATATTCTTTACATATATACTACTTGCAAAGTTAGTTCAAGTATTAACGAATATCTCCAGAGAAAAAATGTGCCCCGGGACGTCATTTGACATTTGTCAGTATGCGCAGATACCTGCGCAGTGCGACGGTTCACCTATGAAATTCTTATGGCCCTTGGCGGGAGCAAAAACAACAAACACACGCTTGCCCTTCGAAAAGAAAGATCGTTTAGTTTTATCCACCATCTTTAACTCAACCGCTAGCCGATTTTCACACGGAAGGCGAAGGCCACTGGCACAGACATTGCAGACCGCTGCAAAATACCCCATGCGGTTTCTCTGCGCGGAGGCGCCCTTCACTCCCATCAATAGCACAATCGGTAAGGTGCACTGACTTCAATAGCTGGAAGAATCCCGCTCGAAATTTCTGGGCTGGGGAAAACATTTTTTCGGCAGTGTATACTTATGTATGAAACTAAACCAGCTGTCCTAACACCTCGGCAACGAAAACAACGCAAACCAATAAAACGGCCTTAACAGTAAAAAACGTCAACAATCGATGCAGTTTCTGAAATTCAGAACCTGTAGCCCACTGGAATTACAAGTTTGTAATTACAAACATTTCCTCACTGAAGTCAACCTTTGTGAAATAGAAAACTGCGGTTTTTTTACAGACATTTTTACAAAACAATTATGTGAAAAATAGTTTGTAAATAGTAAATTGAGCATTAACTGCCCATGAGGTTTGTGAAATCCAAATTACAAACATTTGTAGAAATTCTTTGCAATCACAAAGAAAACCATTGTAATTGCAATCTTTTGTGCTTTGTGAAATAGGCCTCAGGTGACGAGATCCTCTTGGAGAAAATATAGCAATACCCAAGGAAATATACCCAAGGAGCTAGATTGGTGCCAGCTTCTGCAATTATCCCAAGATGTGGCACTCCTTAATCTTCCAAAAAATACACGCTCTCGTCGCCTATCGAAAACATGTTCAAACATGGTGGCATTGAAGTGAAATGGTGTATGTGCACAACACTTGTGCAAGTCAACAGATGACTATTATTTTGTTCCACATCCACTCAACCTCTCGAATCTTCTCGCAAGAGTATTGTTGCAGCTATAAGCAGAACAACTTTACTATATCTTTGCTGAAAATTGGAGTTCCAGAGACAGTTGTCACATTTTTTTTTTATTCCAGTTCAATATCCATAAATTATATCACAATGACATGGATGTACACGAGAAAAGGAGTATAAATGAGAACTGTGAAATATTATTATACAATGACTTTCATGCGCTGCTATTCAGAATGCCAGCAATTCAGTGTGAACCCGATAAAAGAAGCGCTTGCCAACAGTAGGCCTGTTTACACCGCATCTAAATATATTCCGCGGAAAATTCCACGAATTTCTTTCCTACATTTTTCCGGCCGTAAATTTCATCATCGTCGCATTGGCGGCAGCACACGACACGCGAGCAGACCACGCGTAAGAAAGTAGATCGGAAGAAACAGTACACAAAGATCAGGGAATTACCAGCCGAACATGTGAGAAAGAAATTACGTGGAAAATTTTCCGCGGAATATATTTAGTGCGGTGTAAACAGGCCTAGTGATGGACCATCAATGTTGGTCGTTACGTTCTGTGAACAACAGAATGCTGCCAGCACAGGAGCTTATCAGGGGTGAAGGAACAAGGAGCAAACAAATAGATGAGCTCAAAATCTTCCGTAATGGTTTCCTAAGCCCGCGAGTTACTGGGGGGGGGAAGCTATTTATACGCCCCCCTCTGTTATTCCTGCAATATCTCCTAAACCAACGTAGATATCGTGACCAAACTTTCAGTACCTTGTCCCAGATCAATTTTACACATTTTACTTGATGGAAAAAGATGAAGCTATTATAGGTCAACCGAAAATGATGTCAGAGTGACGTCATGTTCTGCGTTTTTTGTTGAAAAATGAGGGTTTGCGGGAAACGCTGCCAAATGTACAGTTTAAAGATAAGCTCAGTTGTCATACACCAAAAGACAGGTAATAAGTTGGGCTATTAGGCTGCTGTCTCGGATTTAAAAAAAGAAGAAATTCAGACATTTTTTATGTTTTTTAAAAATTGTCAAAAATAAAAGTTTGAATTTTCAAAAAACCGGAATATGTGTAATTAAGTTGATCCCAATTACTGTGTGTAGCAAGTTTGAAGTCAATATCTTAAAAAATGACTGAGTGACAGCCTTTCAAATACCAAATTAGACCACCTTTACTAAATAACAATAAGCAAAAGTGCATTTCCGTTTTTTGCCTTTTTCTTCAAATTGTATAAAACATTATGTTTTAAGGTCATTTTTTCGCGTTCTAATGCGATAAACAACGCCCAATAAACATGTGTACACTTTCTAAATGACCGGTAAATCTTCAGTTTGACCTTGTGACTGGCATGAACCTTGACCTGAACCCAAGTCAAAATTACTTAGAATGTAATTAGATAAGTGTCCAAGATCACGAATCATACAGTTACCCAAACTTATATGCGTTAAATATCGTATCGCGTTAAATATCCGCAATTTTGCGCAGCAACAATGCCCGACCACCGGACTTTGATGGCACGGTTCAAACATTTTTTATTAACGTGAACCTGTGACTCCATCGGTGACCCTGAGGATAACAATATTAGGTTTCCTTGGACAAATTTGATAGGGCCATCGAATGCCGTTCAAATTTTTAAGATCGGTTCAGTAGTTTCGGAGATCAGAGGGGGGGTATAAATACCCCCCCCAGTAACTCGCATTACAGAATATAACCCAGTAACGCGCGGGTTAACACGCGCCCTGGAAGCGTCTCTGAGATAATTACACGCCCTGGAGGGCGGGGGGCGGATCTTACCTTCCTAAGATCTCGAAAACCACGCAACGCAGCGACAAGCGGAAAACGAAGTTAGATAGATCGAGACAAGCTCTATCGAAAGTACTTCCGTTCTTTTTTAGGTCAGGTCAATAGCAAGGTCACAAGAGGTCATCAAAAGTCACATTTTCCAGTTTTGGACTTTGCTCCAGATACCCCCAATTATCTCGGAAACTATGATAGCTAGAAGAAAACGAAGTATAAAAATAGAAATCTCTTGAAATTTGTGATCGACCTAGTTGTCCTCAAATTTGAGCTTAGGTGAGTATTTTAGGCTCCAGAGGCCATTGAAGGTAAAAAAGGGTATTTTTGGCAGAAAAGCATTTTGATAATTACTTGTTAACTAATGGCAATACAATAATTATTTTGACACATCATGTTCTTCTTGTGAAGGCACTTTGAATGATATTAATTTGTACATGTGAGATCAACTTCGAGATTTGACCTCAGGTCAAGGTCAATTGGTGACCCATGCATGTCATGTTGCATATTGAAAGAAGTGTCTCGACGGGTAAAACACACTGGTACCATTTACACGTCTCTATCTTCATTATGTCGAGAGTTAACGGCAAATCAGTATTGGTGGTCACACAATTAACCTGACCTTATGTCACCGATATAAAAAATCCGAGACAAACAAACGATAGGTATTCATGAGCTTATGAAATCCTGAAAGTATGAAATCGATTGTTCGAAAACTGTGTCTACATACGACCAAACACGTTTTGCATGTGAGGTCATCACGTGACCTCGTCTGGTGACCTGACCTGACATGATCCGAGACCAAGACTTCGACATAATTTTGGTAGTTTATTTTCGAACAGGTATGCAAAAAGCGGTGGCGCTGTGCACGCCGCCGTTTTTTTCGCTATGGTCGAAAAACAGGAGGGGTGGGCGGATTTTGCCCCTTCCAGGGCGCGTGTTAACCCGCGCGGCGTAGGGGCTAGGGGGGTAAATATTACCCCCTCCCTCCCGGATTTTTTAAATAACTTGACAACTATAACAGATAACGACTTTAAAGTTTCAGTACCTTGTGCAGCATTAATTTGACGTCTTCCCCAAAAAATAATCGAAAATGAATCAGAAGTTTGGGAGATAATGACCTTTTGATGACGTCATGTCATGCCATTTTGGGTTGAATAACGATAAATGTTTGATGCATCGTAGAACCTTTAGCTTAAATATAAAAAGAAATCGCCAAAATGAAAAATAATTGAAATTTGATTGTATACAAAATAGCAATCTCGGATTTCCCAATTTTTTTACCCTTCAAAATTCAAAAAACTTTTTTTCGGAAATTTATCCACAAAATTGAAATTTTTCAAGGTATTAAAAAACGGAATATATATGAGAGATACCCAAATAAAATTTCAATGTAATATCTGTATTTTTCAGTGACTGATTGCTCCCCAAGCATAAGTATCTAATGACGTCATTTTTCAAAATAACTTTTTTCATTTTTTGACCTGATACAGATATATAAATGCCATTGTTGTATTTATGAGACAAAACTTACCTAGATACATGCATTGTTTAGTCATATTAGTCAGTTTCCAGTTTTGACCTCAGATGACCTAATGCCTAATATGTGGTCAAGTTGTAAAAAAATGGCTGCTTCTATCGATTTTACGTGTAAAATTACCTCAAAACATGTGTTACAAGACTTTCGTTGACCTCTTGGTGACAGTGACCTTTTGTGACCTGATCTGGACCTTGACCTTTGCGTACAAATTAACTTTTACTTAATGCAGGAGATGTATTACACCTTTGAGAGCTTTATGTGCATTGATAGTCTTAATCAAAGGATTCAAATTGAAAGTATGAACCATTAACTCAATTAACTCGATTTTTCGATATGACCTGACCGTGACCTGACATTTGACCTAACTTGAACAAAATTCGGCTGTGCATTCGATGCGTTTTATCGAGAGATTTCGATCGCCGCCTTGCGCGTCTCGCTGCGGTTATTGGTTCGGAAGATACGAGGGGGTAAAATTTACGCGCTCCACTCGCGCGCGTTCGGCTGGAGACCCCTACGCCGCGCGTTCGGCTGGAGACCCCTACGCCGCGCGGGTTAAGGTTTTTATCGGGCATGACGATTTTTACGTGTAAAATTAACCCAAAAACATGTGTGCTATATTTTCACCGTGGGCCTCGCATATTCTTCGTATCATACTTGATAAAGTAGTCGTTTCTTATCAATCGTTCCAATGGATGGCATTCCTGATTCCTGGTTACGATTTACACCAACTGCTGGCGACATGATGACACTGGTAAAGCAAAACAACAACTGCGATTTATTCACCAGATCATTTCATAATTTCACATACAGAACTTTCGCTAGCTCATTCGGAACATATGACGAAAGTTCAGAGATATAATGAGCTATATTGACTACCGGGAAAACAGCAATGTGTCCCGCGCAAACAGCCACACCGTCTCCGCTGCCGTACCCGGATTTAATTCTACCGCACCAGTCACACGAAACCCGCCGTCGGCAATCATACCCTGACATTAATTATCTCCTCCTCCTCCACCACTCTCACCACTCTCCCGTCTCTCTTCACTCTACCCAGCCCCGCCCGGCTGTGTTGGACTCTCTTCACTCTACCCAGCCCCGCCCGGCTGTGTTGGACGCCGGTGACGATGCGTTCCGCGTCTCTGGTGAGCCGATGCTCGTTTGTTACCCTTGTCTGCATCGCAGGAGAGTAACGAGTGCCATCCTTCCTCTGACGTCAGCACGCACCTGTCCCACTCGAGTGAGTGCTGTCGCTCGTCGTGCCGGTCGTAGAATACAGATCGCTGTTGCCACTGCGCGCCGCCGCCGGGCAGTATTGCTGTCATGGAAATATGGCTATTTCCTGGAATGTATGTACGTGATTGCATGCTAGTTGCGGCAGAGACTTAAATTGACAAACTCATGGTTGCGGTCTGAATTTATGTCTTCCTTCCACTCGGGCTAAATTAAACTGTCCTACCCTACATCTGTCTTTCTGGCTGAGAATTCACACGAAACCACAATCAAGTATTAGAAAGTATAAACAATACAAAGGATCGGCATTTGACAAGCGTGGCTCAACACAGAAACAAACACGCAACATTATACTTTGTGATGACGTTGGTCTGACAACACATTCTGATTTATGCACTTGATTGCAAATAATTAGATATACATATATATCACATGCTCTCTCACTCACTCGCTATCCAAATCACTTGCCCGCTCAGTCCCTCTGCCTCTGTCTCTGCCTCTGCCTCTGCCTCTGCCTCTGCCTCTGCCTCTGCCTCTGCCTCTGCCTCTGCCTTCTGCTCTCCTGCCTCTGCCTCTGCCTCTGCCTCTGCCTCTGCCTTCTGCACCGCCTCTCCCTCTCCTGTCCACTCCCCTTCTCTTCCTATCCTCTTCCCCTTCCTCTTGCTCTTCCTCTTGCTCTCCCTCTCCCTTTCCTTCCTTATTTCATCCAACGTTCTCAGTTCTCACCATCATATCTTTATTTAGTTTTAGTCATCATCGTGATGTGCTCTTTATCTCCTCAAATTATTTTCATTCTTTCTCTACCCCTTACCCTCTTCCACCAAACGAAGCGACCACTTCTCCTCAACCTCCCGATCCCTAAACGTCCCGAATGTGTAAAACTACGCTGCCCCATTCGCCATACGGGCTGCCGGGGCGGTATAGCATTAACCCACGGACAGTTCCCCGCGGGAGCTCGCCGGAACCAGCTCCGTCATCTCGTGCGCCACGATCGTCACCGGAGCGCTGCTCTACGGCGCAGTTTACGGCATCGTCTCGCTGCGAACGAGGCGCACACGAGCGGTCTGGTATAGTGAGCGGCTGCTGTCGCGACCCGGCGGACAGGGGAGTGCTCCCTGGGGCCCGGGCAGTGAGATCGACAGCCCACAGCAGCGCGGCACAGCCCACAGCCCACAGCACAGCAGCCAGTGTGCGCGGCGCTGCTGCCGCCGCTGGGTTGCGTTAGTATCGTGTAGCAGATACACACCCCGGACAAACACCCCCGTTGGGGAGTTCCCTGGGGTGTGCTGGGTGGATACCGGATGTACCATTCGCACGACATGCGTATGGTTTGAAGAGCATGCCATTGACCTGGAAGGGTGATTTAGAGCTATAATGTTATTTAGATTATATCAGAGAAAAGGAGGGGCGTAGGAACTCATTTTAAGTTGGGGGGGGGGGCAAAAGGCATTTTGAAGTTGATTCTTTCCATGCAACGTCCATAGGCGTAATGTTAAGAATCCGAAAAATGTTGGGGGGCAGTTGCCCCCCTGACCCCCAGCTCCTACGCCTATGGAGAAGAGGGCGTTACGAATTGTAATAGGCATGCGATATGTATGCAAAACTGTGCTCATCGAAGTGACTTGTCCTTCAATGAACACACTCGCCTTCGGAGCTTCAGCCAGGTTCCAGATGGGCTGAGGGTCGAATCTTCCCTTCATTGTTCACGGATCTTTAAAAGGACCTCTCGAATTCGTTACTGCCATATGCCATACATCATGTTCGGAATATAAAACACAGTCAAAAATTCCGCTTCAATGTATATCTCCCAAGTTTCTGAATCCAAGCATCATCCACGTCAACTGGTAATTGGAACATGACGTACTCTACACGAAAGGCAAGATGAGGCGTGTCTGACAACTTCAGCCTCGGCTTCACTGGCAAGGTGAAGACTCCTATTTGGACAGCTTCAGCATGTCCAATGGAATGGCACGCGATGCAAAGCAAAATAGCCAACAAATCCCACAAGTACTCATACATTTTCACGAGCTCCACCTATTTTTGTCATATATACCTACTTACGATTTTGAAATTGACCTTAAATGGAACACTAGGTAGATTTCATGACAAAGGTGAACGAATTTAGAATAAGCAGCCAGCAATGAACCTCGTGAACGGGCCAGCATCATTCATGGTAAGATAAGCACAAATGCTGATGTTACTAGCAAGAAGCAACATTGTTTCAGTTTTTAAAAAGTTAAAGCATGGGGACTGGGGAGTGAACAGCGCACAGTGCACACCTCTGAACTCTATAAAGAGTGCACACGCAGAAATTCAGTAGCATCACAATTCTACTGGTGTACACAAATTTGGAATGCTCTTCTCTCTACCAATATTTAACTTAGGCAAAACTGAAACAAATATAAATACTTATGGCATAATAGCATGTTTTTATCTAATTATGAGTAGGTAATGCTGATCAGTTGATGAGGTTCAATGGGTCATTTTCGGAAACTGTTTTGAATTTTCTCAGGGTTACCTACCTTGAATTGACATGGGATACATTTTCCCATTCATTTACCGTTTTGTATGTTTTGTGTTGGTGTTACAGATGTAGATGAAAAAAATTACGATTCACATGTATTGCATCCAGTCTTTGGTATAATGCATATGTGCATAGTTCGACAGGAGTGATTAAACAGGGCACAACCAGCAACCAATCTCATGAAATTGATAGTTTGCGTGTGCGTGTGCGTGTGCGTGTGCGTGTGCGTGTGCGTGTGCGTGTGCGTGTGCGTGTGCGTGTGCGTGTGCGTGTGCGTGTGTGTATGTGTGCGTGTGTGCGTGTATGCGCGTGCGTGTGCATGTGTGCATGCTTGCGTGCGTGTGTGCGTCCGTGCGTGCGCTCGAACCACCGTTTCGGTCGCTGTTTTCTTGCTGTCTGCCTGGCCGTGTTGCGGCGGCTGACTCGGCGGCGGGAGGTGGTACGTATACCGAATGAGCCTGCCTAGTCGGCCGCGAAGCGCGGGACGCTTAATTCGCCGTGCGGCCTCCCTGGGGCGAGCCGAGCCAATTGGTTCGCCAAGTGAGCCGCCTGCGGCCACAACCAGCACTGCAATAGGCTGCAGCACGGGCCAGTTGGCGGTGACACCAGAAAACGCTAATTTTTGGTTGACGTAGCTGGTAGATAGTTTGATGGAGAGGTAGTTATGGATGTAGTGATATTGTTGCATTGTTTAATCATGTGTGTTTAGTTTGTTTTCCATTTGCATTGCATTTTATCATATGTTCACAAGTCAGGCGGATGTGCAACCTCTTCGGCATACATTAATGTAATCAATATCGTGTTCGCGAATAAGCTTGTCAATATGAATGTCAATAGCACACTCTCTGTATTCGTATCTCAAGTAACTGACTTGAATAAGAGAAAAAGGACTGGTTGATAAGACACGACACCTTTATATATATATTGTTTTTGTATTAGTCTAGATGGACAACACATTATTTCACCCCCAGTATTAGACACAAGGTAAAACCTACAGCATTATCATATAACGAATTTAAGTCACTAAATAAAACAAATAAAGCAGGAAAGCAAAACAAGAATGCCAGCTGAAAGGGAGGACCTGATATCACACTCCCACCGGTGGTATATTTACATATTAAAGAACAGCCTTCGCGACAGCGTACTATGTCAGCATAATATATGCATACATCAACAGCAAACTACAATACAATCGATACAACAACATACTGCGGCATGAACCGCAAGCGATGAGAAGTTATACGAAGCACATGTATAAAACACGTACAAGCAAGCAAAAAACAACAACAATGAAGACTTATATAAATACTCCAGCATCGCATCCTCAGCTCATACTAGACTCTAGTGAGTCTGCCTCTGGCACGGACCAGCCGGCGCACTCGATACATTTTTCTGCAATCCTTGGAAGCACATATCTGCCCTGTCCCAACCTAAGTGGTGAGTGAGTAATGTAAAGAAGTTAAGAGTGAGTGGTGAGTGGGTGTACTGTGCAGTGTGCACTGTGCAGCCTCAGCTTTACCCTGACCCTTATAGAGTCCACTCGCTATGACGGGTTCATGTGGCCTGCCACGTGGTGGTACTCTGGATTACATGACAAAAAGTAAAAAGTCAAAAAGTCAAAGGACAAAAAGTCAAATCGGCTAAAAGTCAAACGCAAAAAGTCAAAACGGCAAAAAATCAAATGGGGAAAAAGTCAAATGCAAAAAGTCAAAAAAGCAATAAGCCAAAAGGACAAAAAGTCAAAGCAAAACGTCAAAACCGCAAAAAGTCAAAGAGACAAAAAGTCAAATGTCAAGAAGTCAATTAGATTAAAGTAAAATGCATAAAGTAAAATTGACAAAAAGTCAATAAGGATTAAAGTCAAATGCAAAAAGTCAAAAACGCAAGAAATAAAATGGAAAAAGTAAAAAAACACAGAAAGTCAAACGCAATAAGTCAAAAACGCCAAAAGTCAAAAGTGCAAAAGGGTCAAAAACGCAAAAAGTCAAAACGCAAAAAGTAATACCCAAAAAGTCAAATGAATTAAGTCAAAACGAAACAAAATGACTTCTTCAAAACGGCCTTAAGACATTAGAGCAGTGGTTCCCAAACAGTGGGTCATGACCCCATTTGGGGTAGCGGTGCCATTCTGTGTGTGTGTGTGTGTGGTGGGGGGGTAACGAAGGCCTGATGAGGCTGAAATCATAAATACCAGTAAAACGCGTAGTTGGCGATTGAAAAACGAGCGAGGCGCAAAAGGGAAATGTATATGAATTTCAACTCAATCGGGGCAAGTACTTCTGAGATAAAAAAAGGGTGGCGCACCGCGCAGAGGCACCTACCCTTGAATTGTGGGAAGCGGCGTCTGAGGTCCCCTAACCACACACTCAATTGGAAAACAATCGATTCAACCGTTCCTACGAATAGAATAGAGGTGCGCACGTGCGCACGTGCAGAGGCACCCACCCCTGACTAGTGGAAAAAGCGTGGCTGAGGGGTCCCTAACCACACACCAAATCCGAACACAATCAGCCCAGTGCAGCCGTTGCGGAGTTTTTGCGACAAAACACCTTTTAGCACCTCTCACGCGGCATGCGCCACGCGCAGTGGTAGTCACCCACATGGATCGGCACTGGTAAAAACAGGATTGGTTGGATGGGGCTACTCAGCAAAGAATCCTGCATGTCAATCGGACGTGCGGTTGCAAAGATATGAGCTCAAAAGTGTCGCCACGGGTTGGGTCTGGTTGGGTCGGGTCGGGTCGCTCATAATCAGATTTTCCCCACATATCACGTGAAGACAAGCGAGCGCTTCACGCTCACTCGTAATAAACGCTAATCCAACTTTGGTGCAGCCCTCGGCTAACAAATATAACTTTTTGGTGCGCCTTGTCGGCAACGAAGCCCAGAGCTGAGAAATTGGTGAAGAAAAGGAAATACATATATGGGCGCACTGCGCTCTCAATATTTGTTTTCGTTGCGAGTTGCGACGCTACAATTGAAGTGTGTTAACAGGTGCAACCAACGTCTAACATATTCGGGAACAACGTTATTTTTTTATTAATCAGTTTTCATTTTGAAGGGTGTGGTGATTGCTTTCTCTGACTGCTTAAAAGGGGGTAATTGCGTCAAGAGGGCTGGGAACCACTGCATTAGAGCTCCGGCGTCGATTTGTATACTTTTGGGGGCCCCCAGCCCCCCGCAATGATGTCAAATTTAACATTGGGCCTATGGCGTTGCATGGTAAAAATGGAATCATAATCTATAAAGTTAGCATTGGAGCCCCCAATCATTTAAAGAATGACGCCCCTGCATGAGAGAAACTGAGATTGAGACAGATTCCGATATATTACCTGTTTTCGCGATGGCTTATTTTGCGCGAAATGTTTTAAAACATTTTAAAATGTTTTAAAACGTTTCAGTGGTAGCCGCTTTCACGATGGATTAATTGGCGAAAAAATGTTTTAACCCTCTCCCTACGGTCCCATACGGCGAGGGTAAAACATTACTCGCAAATTAGGCCATCGTGAAGACGACTACCACTGAAACATTTTAAAACATTTTAAAATGTTTTAAAACATTTTCGCGCAAAATAAGCCATCGTGAAAACGGCTATTGAGAGAGATTGAGTTACAGAGACAGAGACAAAGAGAAAAAGTGGCAAAGAGACACATAGACACAGAGACACAGATACAGATACACAGAGACACAGAGACACAGAAACACAGGGCCGAAATCCGTTTGCATGGTGCTTGCGTGCGGTGATGGGTTTCAGTTTCACTGCACTGATGCAATACTCGCTCCGTCTGCTTCATGCCATGCATGCTTTACTAGTAGTTATAGCTAGTGCAAATGGTATCTGATGAGTGAATCTCGGTGGGCCCCTGCGACCCATAAGGGGGGACCCCTTACAAACCCCCTCCCCTCTGGCTTCGCCTCTGGCCGTGAATCAGCTATTTTTGACTTTATTCTTTTTGCGTTTGGCTTTTAGCCGATTTGACTTTTTGTCCTATGACTTTTAGCCGATTTGACTTTTTGCATTTGACCTTTTTGCTTTTTTGAATTTTAGCATTTGCCTTTTTGCCTTTTTGACTTATTGCGTTTGACTTTTAGCCTTTTTGACTTTTTCCATTATGACCTTTTGCCTGTTTCACTTTTTGCATTTTACTTTTATCTTTCTGACTTTTTGAATTCGACTTTTCGTCTTTTTTACTTTCTGCTTTTATGACTTTTGCATTTGAAATTTTTGTCCTTTTAACTATTTGCATTTTGACTTTTTGCTTTTTGAACTTTTTCTTGTTGACTTTCTGGCCAATTTTACTTTTTAGCTGTTTGCCGTTTTGCCGTTTGCCCTTTTTTGCCATTTGACCTTTTAGCGATTAGGACCCTTTGTCGCCTTGACTTTTTCACATTTTGACTCTTTGTCCTTTGTCTTTTTCACTTTTACTTTTTGTCCGGTTACCGGTACTATGCCCCACCTGCTGGCAATAGGCTTTTGTTGCTAGGCGGCAACGGCAAGTCATTGCCAGATAAGATCAGCGGAAAGAAAATACTCTGCATTATTTTTCCAGCACAAAGACGTTTAAACTCTAGATGAAAAACGGGTATATCATTGAGTATTGTGTTGAAGCATTGCAGTGGCATTATCCGCAAAAGAGGCGCACCGCGCTCCACGAGTAATATGTTATAAATTCGACCTTTATCCTAGAGTAAGATACAACTCAAATTTGTACCAATTATGTTAATAAATAAGCACATACTAACATGTCAACATAAAAATTAATACAACCATTTAGTGAACACTGCCCCCGTACTAGTGAATTATACAAGGCTCAGTGAACACTGCCCCCGTACTAGTGAATTATACAAGGCTCAGTGAACACTGCCCCCGTACTAGTAAATTATACATGGCTCATATAGTGAACACTGCCCCGTACTAGTAAATTATACATGGCGCAATGTCGCATCTTGTCAGTAACTGCTCGTCTCTTCGATAGGTATTCCCTATAAATGAGCGCAGCAGAAAGTCACAGCCCAGCTGCTCTCATGAGATGAACCACCGACCCGCGTCAGGAAAGGTCACCGTGGCGACCTGAGCGATCCTCAGAAATGAGAGCCGCGTGAGGCAGATGACGAGAGACGGACTCCTTAGAGAGACGGACTCAGTCGGCGACTGGTGATGCGCCATGCGACTGCTGCTGCTGCTGCTGCTGGGTCGGATTCGACTCTGTCTCTCCACCGGCGACAGTGACGTCACGCAGGAGCCAGGTCAGTGACGTCACGCGGGAGCCAGGTCAGTGACGTCACGCATGAGCCAGGTCAGTGACGTCACGTGGTAGCCAGGTCAGTGTCGTCACGCGGGAGCCAGATCAGTGACGTCACGTGTGAGCCAGGTCAGTGACGTCACGTGGTAGCCAGGTCAGTGACGTCACGCGGTAGCCAGGTCAGTGACGTCACGCGGGAGCCAGGTCAGTGTCGTCACGCGGAAGCCAGGTCAGTGACGTCACGCAGGGAGCCAGGTCAGTGACGTCACGCAGGAGCCAGGTCAGTGACGTCACGCAGGATGAGGAACCGGAGGGCCAATAGCAATCACACGATCGTGATAAACAGGGTCCGACCGCCAGTCGTATGAGCGTGACGCGGCTGAATGTTGCTTATCCCGCAATATAATGGGAGCTTTTTCGACTGTAATAACACACAACCAACAAGGCCAGTCAAAATAGCGCTTTAAATCATCTACATGTGTTGAATAATTTGTCCAGTGTTGCAGCGTTTTGATTGTGCAAAAAACATAGTTTTACTTGATGCAATTTAATTTTGCATGCAATTATTTTAATAATGCGAGTTCTAAAATGTATTACCGTCTCCTTGCTCGTCATCGGATCATTTTAAATGATCTGAAAATCATAAATTATTTGATCGAGAACTGTAAATTTATGCTCTGAAAAACTGAACGCCGCAGTGCCCTGGACAATATTTTTTATCACCTAATGGAATTCAATTATCTTAACCTGCCATGAACCAACGATCAGCTTCCTTCAATCGTCCCGACTAAGCTTTTAAGTCCTTAAGTCAAGTTTACTAATTTTACCCCAGACGACACTAATCGGTGCGTGGCTTTGACGCGTAGCCTGGTGCACGGGAGCATGGGAGAGGTCTGATTTGCTCGAAATTCCTTATTGCTGAACTGAGCACTTTTGCGCTGAAGCCAAGTTATGTCATAACTTAATATTATGTGAAATTTGTTTTTGTGGTGACAGTCACCTGGGATCCTAACACAGCTTGCTATTTTTGCATTGAAAAATAGCCGTCTGGGTATCTTTTATGTAGCTTTAACGTGGAATGTTTAATGGAAATAATAACGAAAATATGTACATTGTGATAAGACAGACAGTATTCAAGAAAACTCACATTTTCTTCGCCCATTTGTATCATTTGATTTGATAACATTGACTCTGTTTTCCAGTAAATCAGCTGACCTGCTACTTCTGTGAAGACGTACAGAGCAACTTTATCTGTAACCGATTCGCCATTGATACGCCCTGTCCTCCTGGTGAGTCGTCCCAAAAACTAAGAAGTGCATGTTTGACTGCATTTCGTCTTAAGAAAACGTGTGCATTCGAATGTAATTCTGCTTTCCTAAAACATGGAAGGGTGGTAGATTGTCCAAGACATGGTTGTGAAAAATAAATGGTTGATCTTTGTTTTATTAGGTTGGCTTCAAACCACTCGCGCTGAACTTAAATGGTTCTGTAAGAGCTTGGTTATACAAAATCGCGAGATTTAGAATGCCAAGCTATTATCACATAAGCCAATTTTAAAACCTCATCCTGATCCAGAGTCACCGTTTAATGTCTACTTCGGTGCGAAGTATGCTATTTTAAGTGTTAGTTGGGGGGTGGAGGCGAAAAATTAAATCCTGACGAACACAAGCAGAACTGTAAACGCGAAACGTCAGGCACCTTCTTATACATCAATCTAATTCTTCTGTGGAAAAGTAAAGCAATTTTGTCATATTTTAGATATAACCAAGTTAGTGAGTGCACGCGAAATTGAAGGATAAGTTAACTCAGCTTTAACAGGCTGTATAACGGCTATTTCAAAAGCAAAATACCATTCCAAACACCAAACTGTACCAAATGATGAGGCCCAAAAATATATGATAAATATTTTTGATTTTTTACCCAATTTCGGTGAAAAATACCCTCAAAATCAAAATTTTCCAACATTTTCAGAAAACCAGAATATTTGTAGGAGAACCAGTTATAAATCATACCCAAGCCAAATTTCAAAGATATATCTGTACTTTTAATTGACTTATGGCTTTCTAATTATGTGTAATGAATGACGTAATATTTGTTTTCGCTTTTTTGGCTCTAATGACCACAATAAGACTAATAAACTAATGTCAGCACTGTATGTTTTAGACAAAACTGATCTAGGAACAAATATTTTTATCTATATTAATCAATTTCCAATTTTGACCTCATGTGAGCATACCTTGATCTGAAATTGACATTATCCTCTCGTTATTGAAGTCAGGCTATACAATTACCATTAATATCAAATTATATGTATAAAATAACGCATAAAACATGTGTTGCATGACGTTTGTAGTTATTTTGCGCTGAGTGGCCTTTTGTGACCTGCCCTTGACATTGAATTTTGCCAGCAATCTTACTTTAGTTCATTCAGTATGTGTATTGCAGCTCTGAGACTACTTTTGGCGATCATGGTCGCAATAGAAGGCTTTTGATAAAAAATATGCCCCATTCACTGAAATACCTTGGTTTAGAATTTCTACCTGAATTTGTCCTGACTTATGGCACTTCAAATCGAATATTAAGCATTCTTTAGACTTAGCTCTTTGAGACCTTTCGATCGCCGCATGTTGCGTCCAAATTGGACTGTTAGTTTGGGAGTTAGACAGAGGGGATAAGGGAAGCCTTTCCCCAAGCCAATGGCGTTCGGCTGAGACCCCAGCCAATGCCAGGTTAACATTTGCGTTGATATCTGTGTTTACTTTCACTTTATTTTACGTCAAGCATATTGTGTTTAATAAAGCACTTTTGTAAGCTACGTTCGGTACGGAGAACCCAACAAACAATCGGAAATGTGTACATACATACGTGACTTCTTATTAAATTTGAAGAAGTAAAAACAGGGTTTACCCCTCGACAGCTGGGCGTCATTTTCTGAAAATGATTGGAAGGGCCTTATGGCTAACTTAATATTTTTCAATGTCATTCTTACATTGCAACGCCATAGGTCAAATATTAACATGTGCAGTTATTTGTAGGGCCCTGGCCCTACCAGGCCTGTAGAAAACGGCATCAATGGCCCTCGATTGGCATGTATGATCAGCATTTGCTAGCAAAATTATGCATTATGCCGTTTCCTTTGGAGGAGACGGCAGCGAACTTACATTTTCGTACACTGAACAGTAACTTACATTACATACCACCTGGACCTTGTCAGGTCAGACGCTTCAGGTGCGCCCTCAGACGGAACATCTCGGTGTTGTGCTGACTCTCCCATGCTGTCGCGCGAACAGTTGAGCAGGCGTCACCAGACGGTCGTGGCGCCTTCTGACGAGGCCTCACGCCGTGTGGAATGCTCGCCAACGTCTCTCTGGCGCAAATAAATAACTTGCAATACATGGGTGCCAACTACTTAAATTTGGCTGCGAGACTCGCGCTCTCACGGCTTCAGATTGCAGCGCTTAGATACCAGCCAAGCAACTTGCAGTAAAAGCCGCCCTGGGACTGCCGACGCACACCTACCACACCGCTCTGCTACTGCCTTGCACGTGCCGCATACCGAAGCTTACAGAGCTCCAATATTTTAGTGTTCATGTTTTAGAGCATACCTCCGCTCGTCCATCGACTGCACACACACAACACGAACACATATATATTATATATATATAGTATAATAAGTATATATATAAAATATATATATTATATATATAGTATATATATTATTTCTGGTTCGACTATTCGCGTGAACCTGATGCACTTGCGGTTCTTCTTGTCCCGGCAGCATTCAAAATAACTTTCGGCGTTCATCCTGGACACGCGCGCTCATTTGACTCTGAACGTTGTATCGCACGCACCGTAGCCCGAGTGGGACTGTAGACAGTATCTAGGCTGGTACTGTCCGACTCAGTGCCAAGCGACAAGACGCTTGCTGGCCTACTAGTACTCAGCGTAGCTTGTTCAGGAGCTGGCAAACAACCAGCTCACCAGCAGACGGAAATAGGACTGGCGGCCATAAAACCCGCATGCTGGTGGCCTCTGTTATACTTGTATGTGTACTTGTCACTTTGTGATGCCTAATAAATATTGATTGATTGATTGATTTGGTGCTGAACTGTTCAGCACCAAACTTACATTTGGTGCTGAACAGTAACTTGCATAATGGACTGACTGTTTTGTTTATTTTATGGCAGATTTCATGTACGTGTTCATGGAACCGTAGGTCTTTGGAGAATGTCATGCCGAGATGCTTGTGGTTGTCATGACGTGGTATTGTGGAACTGCCTCCGAAAGTGGTGCCGGCAACTTGTGTCGCGCTTTGAAGAAAATGCCTGTTGTATTGTTTGGTGCGTTTGAAGGTGATGCCCATCTCAGCCGTACCTTGTAATTGGTCTAGGGTCTTGGAACGAGTTCTGAGTCGCGCTTAGGTCGGATGAATGTGAGGCGTACAATGATGTGTCGTCGGCGAAAAATAGTATGTCATTTTGAGTCATTTTGGATTGGCTGTCAAGGTAAATGAGTGCAAGAAGGAGTCCCAGCACGGATCCCTGTGGGCAGCCGGCGTTAATCGTTTGTACCGCAGAAAATGTGTTGCTCATACGAACTCGTTGGTTCCTGTCTTTTAGGTAAGATCTTAGCCAGTCGTGTAGTTTTCCTGTGAGTCCAAAATCATTTTTGCATTTGTAGAGGAGCCCTGAATGCCAAATTTTGTCAAAATATTTCGAAATGTTTAAGTAGATGGCAGTGAAATCGTGTCCACTGTCCAGCATCCAATGATTTGTAAATATTATGAGACAAGTAGATCAGCTGATGTTCTGTGCTATTATGTTCCAGGAATCCACTCTGTTTATATGTCAAAAGACAGTGTTCGGTTATATGTGTATACATATTTTTGTAGAAGACCTTGGATAGCGTAGAGAGGATGCTGATTGGCCGATAGCAGGTGAAGTCTGATGGAGAACTCTTATTTTTAAAGATGGGTTTGACGTTTGCTTCCTTGAATTTGCTTGGGTATGTTCCGGTAACGAGGGATTTGTTAAATAACTGTGAGAAGGGTTTGGCGATTATGAGTGCAGTGAGTTTCAAACTACACCGCCTACAGAGTGGCAGAGTTGCAGTGTTTCGTTTGCCGACTCCCTGATTAAGCGCTCGGAGTTCCTCTCAGTCTGATTTCCCCTCTGGAAATCGCCGATGTTAAGTCGCGTGAAAGGCGAGAGTCTGGGACCTGTGACTCGCTTCTCCGTTATTTGTGTCTTGTTGTCGGAACCAGATTTAATTAAAAAACGTCGAGCCAAGCAACATTCTGTCTCACCGTGTCATCTGTCTGACGCGCAATGCGCCATCACCTAGGAGAGTAGCGGATCCCAGTGTTCTAATGGAATCAAATGGAGGAGTTTAAGTTCTTCCGATCTCGATTGGTGACCCTGGTCTGCAGTCAGGAGACAAGGTCACAGCCACCAGTGGCTAATATCCTGCTATAACAGGCGCACTTGGGCTTGGATCCAACCCCCGGTAAAACAGTGGATTGATTGCAGATTTGGAGAAAGGACATGACATTGAGCCGGATACGATGAGTACAGAAATTGGCGAGTTGTAGACCGTGGGTGTTACTCTCGGGCATTGAGAGTAAATATTCTTCCGACCAGGCGAGAGGGTACGTTACAGACCAGTGCGAGAGATTACTAATAATCGGACACAGGCGAGAGGCATTCATCCAATTACAGACTAGGCGAAGATGATACGATACAGTCAGATGGTGCCGAGGCCCGCACCTCACCTAGAATACAGATCCCAGGCCGAGAGGAAGACCCTTTCTCAAAAACTAACAACCTACAGCACCAGGCATGAATTTTTGTTTCTTGCCTTGTTATATTAGACCTGGTTTTTATTGTCAGGAATGTTACGTCTAATGGCGGCGAGACCCCATGTCTGTCCTCTTATCAATTGAATCAACAACATATCTAGCTACAATAGATAAAATATTTCTCGTGGTCTCGTGGGAGCAACCTCCTGTACTCTCTACCCAACGCCATTGCAGATCAAGAAATTCTTTTACGGCCTCCCGACCTCGAGGAGCGAAATTTGATTCTACCACTGACGTGCCCCCTGACAAAGTTCATGTTGCCCGACCCCGAACTTAAAGAGCCTGGCGACGCCACTGCTTTTACATATTCTTTCAAAGCACCCAATGACATAATAACACGCGCCACCTTTGAAACCCACGCCACTTCTCGCAATATTTACTGAATATGCAAGTCTACATTGTGTTTGTGTGTGTTTTTAGGGGCGGAGGGGGGGGGGGTAACATTGACAATTTTCTCAAGCCAATGCAATAGTAAATATTTTTTGGTACAAATACCTCTATTGTGGCACATTCACAGTGATTTGGTCAAGTGACTAGTTTCGTTTAATTGGGTCTGTTTTCAACTCCGATGATACCACCAGTCTCCCACACTGTCTCACCTGAGTTGCCCCTCGTTCGCCGGGATTGGATCACGTTGCACAGTCCCCTGATTGCCACTTTGCTCACGTCAGCGATGTTCGTCTACACCGGAGTTGCCCGGTGCGCCACTGCACGTGATCCGCCTGGCTGGCCCGGTTGGCAGCGATCGTTCTCAGTACTGGGTCGTAACTCACGGAATTCATCCGGACGAGCGGCGAATCGCCCGTGCTTTGGTGAAGGGGAGCGGGGGTCAGGTGTGCTGCCGATGGGAGGTGAAGGGGGAGGTCAGGTGTGTGGCCGGTGTGAGGCGATCGAAGGATCGAAAGATGTGAGATTGATCGAAGGTCAGGTGTGCAGTAGATGGAAGGTGAAGGAGAGGTCAGGTGTGTGGCCGGTTGTGGAGGCGATCGAAGATCGAAGGATGTGAGATTGGATCGAAGGTCAGGTGTGCAGGTAGATGGAAGTGTGAAGGAGGCAGTTTTGTGTGTGGCCGGTGTGCAGGCGATCGAAGGATCGAAAGGAGATGTGAGATTGATCGAAGGTCAGGTGGTGCAGTAGAATGGATAGGTGAAGGCGGAGGTCAGGTGTGTGGCCGGTGTGAGGCGATCGAAGGATCGAAAGGATGTGAGATTGATCGAAGGTCAGGTGTGCAGTCGATGGAAGGTGAAGGGGGAGGTCAGGTGTGTGGCCGGTGTGAGGCGATCGAAGGATCGAAAGGATGTGAGATCGATCGAAGGTCAGGTGTGCAGTCGATGGAAGGTGAAGGGGGAGGTCAGGTGTGCCTCCGATGGAAGGTTGAAGAGGGGTGCTGCCGTGTGCTGCCGATGGTAGGCGACGTTGCAGGTGACGGGGAGGGGAGAGGGGGGGGCATCGGAGCTGCCGTCGCACGGCGGATGAATCCCGATGTCCCGCGGCTATACGGGCTGCCGTCGCACGGCGGATGAATCCCGATGTCCCGCGGCTATACGGGTCAAGACCGTTCCTACGGCCTGGTCGGTTAGGAGCTTTCGGACATGTAGTACCTAATTAGGGTTCGCCAAACTTGAACAAAGTCATCAGTTGATGGGGTTGTTGAGTTCTCCTGATGTTTTTTAGGCAGTTATAATGGCTCTAATTACTAGCTTGTTCTGAAAGTTGCATTAATAAACTCGGATGGAAGCCCTTGGGTGATTGACAACAAAGTCGTTCCATGGTAGCTTGGCAAGAAATAACATTTATTAAATAAAATAACCAATTTAAAATCAGGGGAGGAGGCCACATTGTGAATTTATTGCGACATACATAACACAGTCTGTTTTTTAACCTTTCCAACCCGTACCAAGAGCGACTAAATGTTTCAATTTCCAGCCTTCATTGACTTTCAGTGGATCGTGAAATGGCTTATCCTTGATGATCTTCCACTGCTGAATTTCTCGCCCAAGATGAATCGTTGTGTTTTGCCGCAAGATAATATGTGTTGCAGGATATTACAAACAAAACACAGTTCCCAGTGTCAAATCACAGATGTTTTATAAATTTAGCCCGAACCTTGTTTAAAGGGATGGATTTTATTCCTCGCCCTACGTTACGTTTACGTTACAACCTACGCCCTACGTTACGCCCTACGTTACGCCCTACGTTACGTTACACCCCGGGAGCGTTTTTCACCTTCTCCCTACGGGGAGAGGGCTGACAGGCCACCCTGCCATCATCCAAACCAAGCAACATAGAGCAACGCGGACAAAAACAGCACGTTGCCTCATGCCTGTCATGTGAGAAATCTGATTTTGCATCATTTTTGGGTTTCAGGTCATCGAGTGACCCAAGACCTTCCAGGTCAAGTGAAAGACACAAAATCGACTAAGTAATAAAACAACGATTTTGCTCAGACCGTCGTAATTATCAAAGTTTTTAAAAATAAAATGATTTGGTTAGCGTCAAGTAGTTGGTCTTTGAATTAGCAATCCGACCATATATCGATTTTTAGGTCTGGATTAGTTAATGACATCTTAGGTGAAGGTCACGGAAATTGTCACCATAGATGATCATTGTTATGGGTGATTAGCATTAGCAACCTTGACTCGATCGCGTCCAGAATAGCGATCAGAAAACCTCAAAATAAGAAAAAGATAAATGCAAATAAAAAGGCATGTTCCTAGACCAGTTTTGGCTTCTGAATACAGGAAAGGTATTTATTTGTTCGTAACCGGTCAACAAAAGAAGAAGAAAAAATGACGTCATAAGTTTCTAACACTTAGGAAGCTATCACTCAGAACAAAATAGAGATATTGCTTTGAATTTTGGTTTGGGTATTGTTTATAGTCAGTACTCTCACATATATTCAGGTTTTCATATTATCTTGGAAATTTTGATTTCATGGATTTAAAAAACTTTAGGGGGTCAAAACCCCAAAATTGTCACATTCCGAAATTTCCATATTGAAGAAGATGTTCTTTTACGTATTGTGTGTTTTCCGTTTACAATTTTCTGCAAACTCTATTTTCTATGACTTGTCAAACATGTATCACTTTTTACGAACATAACGTCATCAAAACGTCCTTATCTCCGAAACAACTTTACCAATTTCAGCCAAATTTCGACAGGGTATGAACAATTGTTGTACACTAAGCTACTGAAAGTTTCAGAAAGATGCGCAGCATGTGTAAAAAGTTATTCAAGAAAAAACTCTGGGGGGGGGCCTGTCAGGCCACCCCGTAGGGCGTGGGTTAAAGGTCAAGACTTACACTAAGAAGAGCTTATTGCGCAGACCCTGACTTCACCACCCGATCGCTCAATTCCTGGTAACCGGCATCATTTATAAGCGAAAGTTGTACGTACTACGTGCCCGACGTGCCCGACGTCACCTGACCTTGAATGCGACCACTGCCACCGGCTGCAGACCATCCATGTCAGGGGCAAATAGTGAGCGCCAAAGCGGCTCGAACCCGGGCTGGCATGGCAGTGTCCGGGTTCCGATGTGCACAGTCACTGCAACCCAGGCTGCCACAGCCTGTAACGTCCAGCAAAACACTGTCTCTGGTGGCAAAAATAACATAACAGGCTGTGTTTTGTCACCAGGTCCTGTGTTTTCCGGGCACTACAAACGGTGTTTTTCCACCAGACACTGTGTTCTTCCGTATTTTTAATATTGTATTTTGAGTGTTTTTCTACCAGACGCTTTGTTTTTCCGTATTGTAAAAGGTTTTATCCCGTGTGTTTTCCACCAGACATTGTGTTCTTGCCCTCATTAAAGGTTGTGTTCCTTGTGTGTTTTTCACGTCAGACGACTGTGTTCTGCCGGTACGTTACACATCATGGATAGCAGCGGTCCAGCCTGGTGGTGAAATAAGCACTGTGGCCAGCTCCGCAGCAGTGCCAGCCGGACCTGGTGCTGTCTGCAACAGGCAGACCAGAGCGTGAGTAACCCAATAGACAACGGACCAGACGGACAGACGGACAGACGGACAGACGGATCAGACGGACAGAACGGACAGACGGATCAGACGGACAGACGTGACAGACGGACAGAACGGAACAGACGGACAGACGGACAGACGGACGACGGACAGACGGACAGACGGACAGACGGACAGACGGACAGACGGAAAGACGGACAGACGGACAGAACGTGACAGACGGAACAAGGACGGAAGACGGACAGACGGACAGACGGACAGACGGGACAGACGGACAGACGGACAGACGGACAGACGGACAAGTTACGGACAGACCGAACAGACGGACAGACGGACAGAACGGACAGACGGACAGAAGACAGACGGACGGACGGTACAGACGGACGCAGGGGACATACCAAGGGGAGCACGGGTGCTGGTCCCTATAGCAAAATAAATTAACAACTAATAAATGGATTCTCTGAGAACAAACCCAAACGCCTCCCCCCGGTCATGCAGCATATGGCTGAGAAACACAAATTGTATTTGTCGCGTACTTTTTTCCCTGAATAAAAATCCTGGCCACTGTGCCTGGACTGACAATTATAGCTTTGTGGACGACGCTTCAAAATTTCCTCCAGTTTTTTGTGGGGTCGAGGACCCCCCGGAAGTTTTTTTCCCCCCCGAAGGGCCCCCCCCCTCCAAAAAAAACCTGGTGAAATTTTTTGCAGCGCGAGTCCATCAAAGCGACTTAAGTGTCAGCTGCGGCACCGAGCTAGATAAATAATCAAGTTCTGGCAAATTTATTTAAGTCTGGCTTAGTCATGGATTAGATCTAAGTGCCAATCAACTCAGGTCACGTGACCTACTGTACACTAACTCCAGTTAGTGGACTTCTGCCACTAATTAATCTGTTTTAGGCATTTTCACCAAAGCACGTGAGTTAACAATAAACAATTAACAATAAACTTCGGCAATTATATGAGAACGATAATTCATACTAATTACTAATGGAGTAACATTTAAAATAAATATTATGTCCGATCCAAAGTCATATCCAATCTGATAATGTTAACCGAAAAGTGTTCGATGCGTCCAAATCCACAGGAACACACATGTGCGTGATATCATTTTCCGTTTATAGTAATCAAGTACATATGCTACGATAATGGTTGCAAATTTTGTGAAAATAATCATCTGCCTAATCTGAATGTGCCAGACCGGACAGGGTCTCAATATTATGCATTTCAATGGGTCTGGTCTGGGTCTAGGCTTGGTGTTCATGGGCTTCGTCTGGGCTGGGCTTGGTGTTGATGGGCTTCGTCTGGGCTGGGCTTGGGGTTCGGCCACCCATGACAGTCTATGTTCTACACATGTCGACAAAATAGTATCTCAGCAAAATACATTTCGATCTTTTCACATGTCAGCAAGATGAATTTCGTCAAAAAGACATTTTGACTTTGTCACAAGGCAGAATCACATTTCGATCGTTTGACAAGTCAACAAAAACACATTTCGAACATTTATATGCGTCAAAAAATACATTTCTAAAGAAGACATTCACCATTTAGCATCTGGCATATTCACATGTCGTCAAAAGACATGACCTAAAGGCTAAAAGTGTCTTTCGGCAATATGCATTCGCCAAAATGACAACCGTGAAAATCAAATTCGCCCAAAGTGTTCTGTAGCCACCGGGGAGACTGGATTTACCTTTGTCTGTGCTGGATAGACCCTTCTCTGTACAACGATACAGAGGAGGGTCTGTCCAGCCTCTCTGGTACAGAGGAGGGTCTATCCAGTCTCCCCGGCACAGAGGAGAGTCCGTCTAGCCTCCCCGCCGCAGAGAAGGGTCCGTTGAGTCTCCCCGGCACAAAGGAGGGTTCGTCTAGCCTCCCAAGCACAGAGGAGGGTCCGTCTAGCCTCTCCGGTACAGAGGAGGGGTCCATCCAGCCTCTCCATCACAAATGAGGGTCCGTTTAGCTTGCCAGGACAGGTACAGAGTAGGGTCCGTCCAGCCTCTCCATCACAAATGAGGGTCCGTCCAGCCTCCCCGGTACCTAGAAGGGTCCATTCAGTCTCCCCGGCACAGAGAAGGGTCAATAAAGCATCTCAATCACGGATAAGGGTCCGTCGTGCCTCTCCAGCACAGATGAGGGGCCGTCAAGCCTCTCCGGTACAGAGGAGAGTCCGTACAGCCCCTTCGGTACAGAGGAGGGTCCGCCCAGCCACTTTGGTACAGAGGAGGGTCCGTACAGCCCCTTTGGTACAGAGGAGGGTCCGTACAGCCCCTTTGGTACCGGAGGTTATGTCCAGCCCCTCCGGTACAGAAGAGGGTCCGTACAGCCCCTTCAGTACAGATAATGATCTGTACAGGCTCTCCGGTACAGAGGAGGAACCGAAAGGACCCTCCGGTACAGGGTAGGGACCGTCAAGCCTTTCCGGTACAGAGAAGGGTCTGCACAGCCCCTCCGGTACAGAGGAGGGTCCATACAGACCCTTTGGTACAGACGAGGGTCTGTCCAGTCTCCCCGGCACATAGGAGGGTCCATCTGTCATATACCACGAGGTGGAGTGGCTGAAGGATGCTCCAGAGAAGTGGGACAACAGCGGGAATACAAGAAACCGTGCAACTCCGTCTCGGCACTGAAGGTCAACAATGAAACCGTAGAGGCGTCCAGCTGGTCTAGCAGTTCGCTGGTACGATCACAAGGATGATATTGACCTGCAGTGGCTGCTACAGAGCGTTAAGGCACGCATGAACGCCTCAGAGCCAGAGGGACCGGCTTCGCCGCCTCTCACAACTCTGCCGACGTGTCCGCCAACATGCAAGCTGTAGCCAGTCCTGGATACCTGTCTGGCCGCCTGCCGGAAGCCGGTGACTGCAGCGCCGCTGCCCATCATCTGCTGGACCTGGTGTTCTGCGGTGTACGGAGTGCGGTGACCAAAGTTGCATTACAACCAGGGTGCTACAAAGCGTAACAAGGTCAATGCTGTGTTTGTTCAACATTATTTTTTTGGTAGAACATGACCATGGGGTCACGCTGGCTCATTTCACCCACTTCAGTAGCGGTCAGCAGCAGATAAGCCACTTATATAACAAAGTTTACTATATCACTCAATAGATGGCACTGAAAGCGTTGGCTGTACAAAGTATTGAATAACACTTTCAGTAAATGCGGTAATGCGATAAAATATTTTGTTTAGGTCAAATACGACACAGGGAGTCTGGGAAAAATGCGTAAAAAATTGTGCAAGAAGTATTTGCTTCACAGTCCGCCTGGTCAATTAAAAAACGAAAAATAATTCTTCATAAAACGTGCCTGCACTAAGATAAAACGCAACTTTTTGGGAAAAAGAATCTTACCACGTTGTGTAGAATCATACCATGTCGAGAAGCACGGGGAAAGCTCCGAAAACCTTGAAAAAAGTTGAAAAATGATGTCCAAGGATCACGTTGTTGCAAGGACAAACGAGCTGCAACTATATGCATTTCGTTCAATTAAATTAAAGTAGCCTATTTCTATCCTTTAAGTATCCGGAATTGTCTTCTTTTGATTTCTTTAAGTACAGTCTGCTGTGCAAGCTGAAACTCTTCAAACATTTTAAAATCGCGGATAAAGAGCGATGAATAGACAAAGTAACACACTGCATTCCATTCTAGCCTATTGACTGTTCCTGCTGCTGTTGTCACTCACTGCGTGCATCCTAGTGGGACTAAAAGCTATGAGGACCAGGACCGAACTGTATTATCAGGTCAGTTACAGAGCAAACCAAAATATTAACAGGTCACGAGCTTTATAGCTTTCACGCACTGATTCATTAGACTCCGCTCGGAAGGTGAATCCACGATACACTGCGGTTCGTTAGTATTGGACGCGTCCTGCACCACTGTCATCCCCTGTCTTTTTCAGACGTGCGTGTCCTGCTGTCGGGCCTCATACTGCAACAAGTCGGTGCCGACCAACCACACTAACTCCGTTATCGACCTGGGGCCGACGGCCCCAACCCGGGCGGTGACCTCGGACGGGTCAAGGTCAGGTCACGGCCGTGACACAGCCGGCCGGCCACTCGCTGTGCTCAGCATAGTTCTTGGCATGGTACTCCTCGATGCTGGATGACTTGGGGCTTAATTTTTAAGCGTTGGTGTAGGCTTAGGGCAATTAGGAAACGCCTCAGTTCAGGACACGGCGGATGAGGGTGAAGCTGGAGTGAATATTGACAACAGCGAAAACGCCAATGAGATTACGAATCATATAGTGATGCAGACATCGGTGGAACTCTCCAGCCGCCGCGAGTGAATCATGCTCCTGCCAAATACGTCAAGTTCATTATCACTGTGGTAACGACTTATCTAGTCCCAGCTGAATGAACATTGTTTCGTAGTTCTTTTGTTCGCCTGCAGTAGAATTACATGACCTTTCCTGTGACCACAGAGAAGTCGGTGACAACTGGCAAGGCCAACCGCATCGGGAGCATTTTGCGCCGGCTTTCAGGGAAAGGCCGAGTCAGGGCGAGAACCAATAGCTGGTCAAGTTGGTTGGATGGATGCATTGTTTCTTTGTTCAAGTGCTGGAAACGTCCATTAAGACTTTCTTGTTGGAATGCCGCCGCCTGCGGTTCCCGTGGGGTGCTGAACAATCGGTATAAGATGATATTTATCTTACCGTTTCTGGGAAAAGAGCCATAGTGGAATATGTAGATGCCGTTATGTTATGTTTGAAATGTTGTTATATTTTCCTGATATTATACATTTACTTTGGTCACAGATGTCTTGTAGTACATACGTATGTATGTTTTCATGTGTCCGTTCAACAAGAATCTGTTCATGTTGCTTCCATGTCCATTATCCATGTTTGTAGTCATGACACTAGCGTTTTGGGGAACATATCATAGAACATTGAATGACTATCGCAAACAAGGCACTGAGAAATAACTAACTTTTCACGTATGTTTAACATTAGCGCTTTGCAATTTTCAAGAAGCTAGCATTTACGTCACGATTTTGCTGTGATTATCTTTAGCAGAGGGAATGTTAAGTCAGTATTGCCGTGTTATGGCTCTTATAGACGTGGTTTTGCTCTAACAGTGTAAATACGTCGTCATAGCCTTTGTAAACTAGTGCGAGTGAGAAATCAAGTCCGTACAAAAATGGCACGTTATGGTGGGTGTGATTGATATAGATGAGTGCAGGAACACTTGTGGTCATCAATGACGTACTGAAATGCCAGCAGAATATGCATTTGCATTATGTTTGGCGGCATCGTATTCACAAGCTGTTTTAACACTTTTCATGAAAAACTGTGGACAACTTGCGTGTTAACTATATAGTACATATATCGTTTAAGCCAAGGTAACTTACCAAAATAAAATACAGCAGAATGTATGTTTTACCGGCGTATGAGCGTTAAACATGTACTGCGATTTTCTGCTTGCTACTGCAATTCCATGCAAGATGGCGGTTGAAACATTTCAGCTGAGTTGGCCTTCAATATTGCCTAGGAATACAAGATTAGTGAGGGTAGGGTATAATTTGTATTTTGTCTGCGCAGCAATACAACACATCAAGTATGTTGGTATTGCTGATTATCTCATCGGGCTGATTACCTCATCACGAAGCAGTTTACATATACAAAAATCAATCACAAGCAATTTCATAAGTTCATAAACAGGTACAGTCGACTGCAATAATGGCCAAAAATACATACAGATATAACACAAGACGCAACGTAGACGCTAGGGTGCATCAAAATACACTTTTCCATGATATCGATCTGTCTGTAGTTCTAAAAGTGTTTCGATTGGATATTATTAGAGCGTGTGTAAAATATTGAAGCGATCGGTAATTGATTACAGGTCAACACAAGGCTTGAAGAAAACACTTTAGCCCAGCATTGAACTGGGTGGTGGGCACATGGCCCTCTGGCGAATAATCACGATATATGAAAAATGAAAAAGAGTGGTAATCTGAAACATTCAGTACTTGATCTTATATCAATTTCGCACATCTTGAAAAACTTCCAGGTACTGGTCGCTCAAGGTCATTGACCTAGGATCCTTTGTCTGGAGGCATGCAACCGAGTTTGTCATAGTACTGGCCGTTTTGCATTGTTTTCCACTGTAGTTTGAACTCCAAACGCGTTACTTAGGGACAATATATTTGTCGTGCTATATTATACTTGGCACCCGCTCCCCTGACCTGCACTAAGACCAGAAAGTTGACGTCGACGGCTCAGTATGTTTCATCACTGCGAAGAGCATCTTACGGTTAGTGTCGGGACTACACAAACATCATTTTAATCGGTACCAGTGTATACCAAGAGCACTGACGGAATGTGTGGCACAATAATTGTCGCTCAACTGAGTGTGAGTTACTAGCAGAAGTGAAAAGTGTCAACATGGCCTTCGACACCACCGCCGCAACACCGGTACCATGCTCACGGTAGCCCTGCATTGCCACCAGCTGCACTGGGTCGACCGGCTGCTCTTGGGAGCCCGGTAGCTCGTGTATGCTCCTGGACTTTCACACAGCGGCCCGTGTTCGATTCCTGGGGTGGCCGGTTCGGGGATAGGCTCCCGATCAGATCCCCTGCCTGCCGAGTGGAGGGGTCCATGGGGGGTCCTAAACCCAGGCCCCTCCTCGCCCCCTCCCTGGCCCCCTCGCGATTTAATGGCTTAAGGAATAAATGGGAGGGAAAAAACCGCTGCTCTGTCCAAGTGCCGGCACCACATTGACGAGTTGCCCCCTCACTCAGCTGTTCAACGCTCGACATGGAGAACTCGCTCTCGCCAAGAGGTGGACCTGTTCGTGAGTCTTGCGAGAAACTGGACGCTTGTGTCGCACGTGGAAGGCGGCTCGCTATCCTGATACAATCCGACGACGTGAGCCGCAGTTCCATGTTTCAACATGCGGCTGAACCGTATCGTGCGAACACCGAAGCTGGGACCAAGCGAGGCGACTACCACAGTTGTGCTGCTGGCTTCTCTGCTGTACCTAGCCACCCGTGTGCCGCCGACTTCAGCTCGCTCTCCAAAGACCAGGGCTCTGCACAGGCGAGGTGGATGGCCAAGCTACTCAAGCACTCTGAAGCTGGCAATGCGGATCAACGCATCGCAGCTTCCCCATTGCACCATACCTCGCGGCAATAGACGCCGAAAGTTGTTGGTTTGCAAACTTCATCCGCAACACGTCTACGCGATGTCGTGGCTGACGTGCAACAAGACTGTTGATGCCGCCTGGAATGACCTGACTCAACACACTTGCGCGTACAGTATATCAATGCTATCAGTCGCAGCGGAAACAAGCCAGCAAAGGTGCTGGCAGCAGCACCTCTGATATTATGAGAGCGAGATGCTCCACTGGCACTCTTCAGCAGCATACGGTGCCAGACGAGAGCTGCGTCGCCCTTGGCGAACGCCATCCTAGACTGAAGCCGACGATTTGCCGGCGGGTGGCTCCTCAGAGCGCTTTCGGCTTTGGGCTGCCTAAGTTTCCAACGCTCTCTCCAACTACAGCCTGGCGACCTCGCCAAACTCAGACTGCTGATCGGTAATATCACCAGCTCACAGTCGCATACAACGTTGCTCCCTCTTGTGTGAGCACTGGGATTCTTAAGCAGCATACGCAGCGGGTACTGTAAAGGTGAATGCACCAACATAGTGAACGACTGCGCCGAGCGAGGCCGGAAACTCCCGTCATAACTTATGTGTGTGAGCCATGAGAGTGAGCAACACCTGTAGAACGACTGCGGACCGTCCGAACATGACCGTTCTAATCAGCCAATTTAAATACAATTACCTTCCTGTAACGAAACCGAGGATAGAAGTAGTGTGTTAAATGTTCTGTTTTTAATCCCGTTCATGCTGTACCAGTTTGATGTATCTTTGAGAAATACACTCGAAATGTTATATAAAGTACTGTGTTTTTCGTATTTTGTTCCGGAGTGCTAGTCAAGGCGTCGCACCTCCTAAAAGTTGGGGGGGGGGGGCACATTGATCGATTCTTTCCATGCAACGCCCATAGCGTAATGAAAAAATCCGAAAATGTCCTGAGAGAACAGGGTACTTCTAAAAGGGCGGGACACCTCCAACCGCTTGACGCCATGAGCGCTAGCCAGAGCCACGTGAGAACTACATAAGTCGTTATTTTCCCAAATTGAACTTCATCGTCTGTGTTGTACCTGTAAATATCACGAATCCTCTCCGAACTTCACAGAAATGCATTGCAACACACGAACAAAATGCAGAACCCAGACAGATGAATTATCAATGAAAAAATCTTGTAATATTGATGCCCCTAGTAGACGCTACAATCGCAGTAACGGCAAAATGCATACAATTCAATACAGTATAAAACGATTATCAACTTCAATCTTCCATTCAAAATATAGCAATACCGTTTTACGGTCTGCAATCATTTGTTAAAAACTAATTAGGCGTCCACTGACCTATTTCTAGCAGTTTTTCTTGTTAAGTCCCCGCTTACGGTTTGTGCCAATAGACCCACCCACCTCTGCTCTCGCACCCTCCTATAGTTACGCCAGCCCTCACACTTTTTCTAGACCTACAAATTTGGGTTCGACAGCTGATAGTCGCCTCCCCGATATCGAATGTGCAGCCATCTCCAGTTTCGTTTCTGCCCGCACTAGTTCGACGATAAGTGAATTTTGACTCTTTGGTAAGGACCCTCCCGTTTCTCCACATGAAGACGCAGTCAACACACTTCGCAAAACTTCCAATCACGTTTCTCGATTTACATCCTATCGTCCTGTCATATGTACATGATGCCTTCCCTCCGGGTCCTCTAATACTATCCTCCTGCTTGTAAGCAACTTTGCATACTGCACAATTTTTCCCACAATCTCCTTGACTCTTTTCATCTACCTGTACCTGTTGTTTCGTTTTCTTGTGTCCTAAAATATCTCGTAGATTGGTGCCCCTTTTGTAAGACACGAATACATCATTGTTAAAAACCTGTCGAAGTTTATCTGAACGTGCCAATAAGGTTTTCTTCTGCTTTCGAATTTTTGTTTATATTTTGGTAAATGACTTGAGTATGTAACCACCAGTGTTACTCCTTGCCTATCCCGCTTCTTTACCCTACCCTCCAGTAAGTCCTCCCTGCTCATATGTTTCACCCGGCAGAGCCCTTGACTTATTAGTTCTTCTGGATACCCTCTATTGGAAAGGTTTTGGCGGATATCTCGGGTTTGATGTACGAAATCTGAATTTTGCTGCATATTCCCCTTGCTCTCATCGTAAGTCCTGATGGGATAGCTTTTTTCATGTATGAGGGGTGGTCTGATGAGAAATAAAGATAAGCTTTGGAGTCCGTCGGTTTCGCGTAAGCGTCAGTAGATACAATTTCACCTTTCAATCTTACACTCACATCCAAAAACTCTACCACCCTTGATGATATCCTTAGGTCTAGCTTTATTTGTGCATGTATACTGTTGGCAAGTGAATGGAATTCCCTTAACTTATCTTACCCATGTAACCAGATCCCAAATACGAGTACATCTTCTATGTAGCGTAAATACATGAATGGCTTTAGAACTGAAGAACCTAACAGTTTGGACTCCCATTCGCCTAAGTAGGTACAAGCATAACTTTGCCTAGTTTTGATCCAATCGCTGTGCCATTTTTCTCGGTATAATTATTTGATTTACCTACGCTGAAGTTGTTATTGTCTAAAACTAGCTCAATCATCTCAATAACCTCAGTTGTAGGGATAATTGGGTCTGGCCTTAAATCTAATGCCTCTTTACATGCCGCAATGCCCTCATCCCGCGGAACACTAGGGTATAGCTTGCTAACGTCCATACAAAATAATAATGGCTTTGTTTCTGACGTTTTACACCTTTAATTTTGTTGATAAAATCTGTCGTGTCTTTTACGAATGATGGTTGACCCTCGACGTGTGCACCCAGTTCCTGCTCGGCTTAATCAGCTCTACCCTCCGTACCGTGGCCACGCTCGCTAACTATAACCCGCAGTGGGTGGCCCTCCTTATGAATATTAGGGTTTCTCTGCAAATACCCAGGTCTGGGACGTGTTGGGATTAAATATTTGTGCAGATGTTTACTTATATAGCCCTTTCTAAGGAGTTTGTCTGCCAAAGCTTTAACTTTCCTATAAACTAAATGTGTTTGATCTTTTTCCGTAGGTCGGTAGGTTGAGGGGTCGACAAAGTTAGGTTAGTAGGTTGAGGGGTCGGTAGGTTGAGGGTCGGTAGGTTGAGGGTCGGTAGGTTGAGGGTCGGTAGGTTGAGGGTTTGCTTAAGGCCATAGCTTTAAGGCATCACCATCCGGCGATATTAATATATATATATATATATTATAATATAGTATATTAATATCGCCGGATGGGGATACCTAAAGGCTATGGCCTTTAGCGATGAATGCGATTCCCAAGAAATAAGCGCTCTGGTTTGAATGTGCGGACAGCGTCATTTTTCGGATCATGTTTTTGGTGTTTCTTTCGTGACGGCACAGCGGAACAACCAGGACAATGGCCTTTTTTGTTTGAGTTTAATCACTTCTGGAGCTCATTTCAAAATTTTTTCATTATTTTTTGCTTAAATATACAGTTATATTACAAAATCATCGCTTGTTTTTTATGAACCCAAAGACCGTTGGGAACCTTACAAAAAATTGTCCCCCACCCCATGTGCCAACGATTCTATGCACAAGAAACGGCATCTATCACGCAAAACATACCATTGCACTTCAGCAATGCCCGCGCCCAGGCCCAGCCCACCAGACGGAAGCCTCACTTCAAAACACTGTGGTTTTACGGGCGGACTTGTGGCGCCATATACTCCACAGCGAGGCCACGTATCAGGCTGGCGTGGGCTGCGCCACGCCAGCCCACTCTAGATCCACGTCAGCCCACTTGAGCGTCGGCGCCGGGCCCAGGATCCATCAGCGGGCGCCACTCAGGTAAGGAGCACGCCTGCTCCGACACGCCGACCGGGTCTCGGACTCGCCGACCGAACGAGCGTGCCCGGAAAGCCGGAGCTGCGCCGTGGTATTGGTATGGGCGGTGGGCTGGTGATGAGGGCACATCAGCTGACGAAGAGCAGGCGACGCCTGGAGAAATGCTGTATCTGTAATAGAGCTGTGAGTATTATTGTTTTTTATCGATTTTCACACAATGCGGCGAAAAATGAACACAAGTAAGAGTTCAGGTATGTGATGTGAGTATGTGACATAAAATGAACGATATGCACGGATGAGTGGAACTTATTTTCCGTTGATATGCCTCCGTCATCAGCTCTCTTGAGATATATCACATATAATTTCCAAAAATATATCTGGCACTGAGCAAGATGAATCCATAGAGAACGTTTTCTATTTGACTGTGTTTGCTCTCTATTTCCAGCCACAAGTGTTTTAACTGATCAATATATATATATATGGAAGCATTTCGCTAATTGCGAAATACATATGAACCAGAAAACCAAAACAATCAAATAATAAACGCATTAGAAAATGTTTTATAATTTCATTCCGCGTCAAAAGAGATCTGATTAAGATATCCAAAACAGTTCTATTGGTTTATATTTAGTTGAATTTAAATAAAAATCGGACAATGCCATATAATACAGTATACACATATGTCAGTTCAAACGTGAATTTTAAATACACACATTACACAGAAACAAGCATCGTTATGCAATATTAACCCTCGCCACTGAAGGGGATGGATGCCACCCCCTCGGTTTTTCAAGAATAACTCACGTATTTATCAGCCAATTGCAATGCAATGTTATGTACCCTGCTTTAAAATAAATTGACATATACTCTGAAAACTTCTAACTTTTATCTCCCATGACCCGTGTTTTATGACCTTTCTCTCAAGGTCAGGTCAGGCGCCACAGTAAGAAGCACGTAGCATCAATCCTTGTATTTTGTGCGGCTTCCGAGCGTTTGTTGTTCAGGCATATATGCATAGGTATTTTCAGGTGACAGTCGTGGCTTCCACTGAGATTGTGACTCCGATTGACCTTTTCAGAGTTCAATCGAGGTCACTGTTGTGATCTCTTCCGTTCGTTCCGTCACTCGTCGAGTCCCAGTGGTGTATCACACGCGTTATCGGCGGGAGCAGCTTTTGTATTTGAAGGCGGGCCAATAACGCAACCTGCGGGCGGGCTCGGCCGCCGACAGCGGGCGAGCGCGGCCCGGCACACAGGACGCCAGCCTGTCACGGGACATGGGCGGCGTCACGACAGAGGCCGGCGCCAGGCAGCGCCGAAAGGAGATCTCCCACACCTCCCCTTAAAGACAATTACGCCGCGGAAAACAAATGCAACTTCGACACATACCAACGCGTAATTGTCTAACTTAACGGCACAGTACCTTCAGTAACACACTACAGTACCTCAGTCACACTACAGTACGTCTCAATCACAGTAAGAAGCACCATCCCAGCGAACCTGGAGGCGCTGTGGCGGGCCTCGACCGTCGACGCGAGCGTCGAGGCTCGGGGATGGCAGCCTGATCGGCAGGTGGCTGCGGAGCGCCGCCACCGGCAGACAGCGGCTGCTGGGCAGCGGCTGAGGTGATGTCGGCAGACGCCGGCCACTGGGGGGCGCGCACGGCAGACCCCTGTGCGGCGGCAGCAGGCGTCGTGGACGGTGCAGGTCTCCGTCAGGAGCAGGCCGGTACGGACGCAAGTAGCGTCGATTTCGCCAGAAGGACACGGTCCGCTGGCTGTCCTTACAAGGTAGGTGCGTCGCTGTCCGATTCCCACGACCACGCCAACGCGGTCCCATCGGCCGGTGGCCGGGTCCTGTAGGTCGACACGACTGCCGATTTTTATCTGCGACAGAGGGCGCGCAGACGCGTCGTGGTACCTGACCGCCTTCTCCTGAGTCTCGGCAGCCTTCTCGTCGCAGACAGCTGCAGCTCGCTGCCACTCAGGAACAAAAGCACGGTGGTGCGTGGGCACACCGGAGCGTAGCGGGTGTCCGAACAGGACCTGGGCTGGTGACCTCCCGTCCGCGCGTGGGGTGTTTCGCAGCTCCAGAAGGCCGCGGTCCAGCTGGTCATCATCCAGACGTCCGGAGGCGGAAGATGCGAGCACCAGCTTCTTGACCGTCTTCACACACGCCTCAGCGTGTCCGTTGGAGCGCGGGTAGTGCGATGAAGACATCTCGTGTCTCACGTCCCAGCGCTGCAGGAAGCGCCGTAGAGTGCCGGACGCGAACTGCAGTCCACCATCTGACCGAAGTACGGACGGGACGCCCGTCTGAGCAAACAGCATACGCAGCTGTCGCGTCAGATGGTCCGCGAGGCCGTGCGGGGGCATACGGTTACGTACGGCCACCCCGACAGCCTGTCCACGTACACTAAGTACGTCTGCCCTCCGGCATGGAAGTAATCGGCCGAGGCCGATTCGAAGACGCGTGTCGGCTTGTCGTCTTCCCGCCACATCGGTTCTCGGGCGTGGCTGGGGAGACGCTGACGGCACTGGGTGCAGGCGGTGACGGTGTCAGCGACGTTCTTGTCGATGCCGGGCCAGTACACACTGAGTCCGGGCGCGTCGCTTGGTCCTCTCCACGCCCTGGTGTGACTCATGGAGCCGCTTCCAGCACACCGCGGCGGAGGTCGGTCGGGATGAACCAGTCGAGCCCCGTAGACCACCAGACCGTCGTCAATGGCCAGCCTGATGACGCACACCCCAGTAGGCTCCGAACTGCAGAGGGGCGCCTCGTACCGGTTCTCTGGGAAGCCGGCCAGAATCAGGTCACGGAGGGTCCTGTATGCCGGGTCGCGCTCTGCAGCCGCGCGAATCCTCTCCAGCGTTGGGTCGACCAGTGGCGCCAGCTGTGCGCCATCTTCTGACTGGTCAGAGGCGTGCAGCGCAGAGATGACGCTGGCGTGCAGCGTGTCACAGTCTTCACTCTCTTCCACGTCGTCGTCGGCGATGGGATCGCTGGTGGGCGCTCTGGAGAGAGCGTCAGGGATGACGTGCGCCGATCCCTTCTGCCAGCTCGTGGTAAAGCTGTACGCCGACAGCCTCTCCCGCATCCGCTGCAGACGCGGGTTGTCTATGGCGTTGAGCTGCTTGTGGTTCAGGATAGTCACCAGAGGTCGGTGGTCGACTATTAGGTCGAAATGTGGCATGCCGGCCAAGTAGATGTGGCACTTCTTGCAGGCCCAGAGGACGGCGGTCATCTCCAGCTCCACCACCGCATACCGCGACTCGGCATCGGTGAGGAAGCGAGATCCGCACTGCACCAGGCGCCAGCTGTCGCCGTGTCTCTGCAGAAGTGCGAAGCCCAGACCTCGCGTCTTGGCCGCGTCAGTCTGCAGCATGGTCGGCAGCTGCGGGTTGAAGAAGGCCATCACTGATGGTGCAAGTTCAGCACGCTCTTGTGTGCAGGAAGGCTGCCTCGTGCTGCTCCATCGCAAGCACCAGACGCGGTGTGTCTTGACGCAGGTTCACGGAAGGCCGTGATTGTGGTCGCACAGCTCAGATGTCTCGGCCTGCCCAGCTGATTCACCAGACCCATGAAGGACCTCAGGTCCGTGATGTTTTCCGGTCTCGGAAAGTCGGCTATCGCACGGGCCTTCTCGTTGTCTGTGGTGTAACCCTCAGGAGTGATCTTGTATCCACAGAACGTGGTCTCGTTCCTGGCGAACTTGAGCTTGTCGGGGTTCAGTGTGATCCCCGGTCATCGCAGCGTCGAAGGATCTGGATGATCTGCTTGAGGTGCCTCCGGTACGTCGGTGCCACGGCCAGGATGTCGTCCACGATTTTGACGCAGTTGGGGATGTCGCTGAGCGCCGCATCACCTCGTCGGTTGTATTCGTCCCCTGAGGCGTTGCATCCCATGGGGCAGCGGACGAACTTAAACCGCCCCCACGGCGTGATGAAACAGGTGAGGTCCTGGCTTTCAGCAGCGAGGGGCACCTGGTAGTAGCCCATCTTGGCGTCCAGAGTCGACATCCATCGGTTCCCGGCCGGCAGACTTGTCACGGCGTCATGCGGTGGACGGCAGGGGTAGGTCGGTCGCTTGACGTACTGGTTAAGCCTCGTCAGGTCCACGCAGAGGCGAAACCCAGACGGGTTTTTCGGCACGCACGAGATGGGGTGGCACCACTCGGTCGCGTAGTCCACTGGGACGATGATACCACGGTGGAGTAGATCGTCCAGCTGCGCCTTCACCTCCACTCTCCAAGCGAAAGGGATCGGACGCGCAGCGGTGACCGACGTCGAAAGTCGCGTCAGGTCGAGAGCTGATAACCATCGGGGCCGCCGCTCCATAACTCGGAGCGTGGTATCTCGGTTCGAAGACGCGCTGAAAACAGTCCACCAGAGCGGCAGCATGAGCGGCCGTGTCGACTGCTGGCGGTCCCGCGTGCGGCTCTCCCACACCGGCAAGGCTCCGGTTGGCTCCAGGCAGCGAGCGGGGCCGCATCACGCGTCTCCGACCGGCGGACGGCTCGGCTCCGGCGCTTGCGGCCCTCGCTACGGCGGGCGGGCAGCGTCGCCTCACATGACTCCGCAACGTGGGAGCGGTGGCGGCACGCCGCTGACGTTGCGCGAGAATGGCTGCGGTCCGACCAGCGGTTGCAAACGGTGTGACCGTCATCAGCGGGTCCGATGCGTCGTCGACAATCGGATCTGTGCTCGGAAAATCCCTCGGCAGAAGTCCGCCAGCGCGCACGCAGTCAAACAGCTCAGCAGGCAGACCCGTAGATCCTTGATGACGAACACTGTGGCGGGTCAGTCGATCGGCCTTCCGAGGCGCGAGAGTCTGGAAGGACCCGAGACAGTTGAGCGGATGCTGCCCCACAGCTGAGAAGGTCTGGCTGAGGCAGGGCTCTAGCTGCGCTAAGTCTACGCCAATGGCTGAGAGGTCATCTTCGCCGATGACTGTAGCCTCTGCACCAGAGTCGGCGCGGGCTGCGACGGAAATCACACCGTCTGAAGTGGAGAGATGAATGTCCACTGTAGGAGTCGGACGTGCTGAGATGCTGCGCACGTACACATCTTGAATCACGCGGCGGACGTTCGGTCCCGGCCGCGCAGGTTGTTGCCTCCATACAGATTGCCTCGGCGCAGTCGCCGGATCTGCAGACGCAGCGGGTGTGGCGGTGCTCCCACGCGCCCCCTGTTCGCACACCACAGCGAAGTGGCCGCGCCGGCCGCAGGAGTTGCAGGTGGCGCTAGCAGCGCGGCACGCTGCCGGGTCGGCGTGAGCGGCCCGCCCGCAGCGACGACAGCGCGCGCTGGGCGGGGCCTCGGGACTCGCGCCTCGCGCGCTGCTGCGCCCCCGGCGATACGCAGACAGACGGCTCACTGAGGACACAGGCACGCGGAGGTCAGCACACGTCGCACGGGCGTTCTCTGACGCCCGGCAAATGTCCACTGTCCTCTTAAGATCAAGCTCTGGATCCTCCAGCAGACGCTTCACAGTGTCCTCGTCACTCACGCCGCACACAACCTTGTCACGCATCCGAGTGTCTAAGCACTGATAACAAAAGTCACAGAATGCCGCGAGCTCCTTCACCGCACACAAAAAGTCCTCCAAGTTTTCACCGTCCTCCTGCACGCGCGCGTAAAACGCTCTGCGATCAACGAGAACGCTGGTTGTTTTCCGCAGGTGGGCCTCCATAGCAGAAACCACCCCTCGGAGAGGGGCGCATCATCCGCGACACTCCAGCCCGTAACGCAGCACGCGTGCAGTCTACGTCTAGTACGGCTCGAAGAGCGGCACGCTGAAGAAGCGAAACAGGAAGCGATGATTGCACGCGGTTGCGCATGTACGCCGCGAGCTTCTCACGCCAGACGGGAAGTCGCGCAGCGATGCCAGGAGGAGAGAGATGTGGTGCCGCGTTGCCAGCAGCGCGGAAGTCGCACGGACGAAGCCGCAGTTGACGCCGGGGTCGCGGGCGACGCGACCTCGCCGGCGGTGACGGAGGGCGGCTGACGGTCAGCGACCAGCCGCTCCACGAGCTGCGCGAGACGTTCCTCCCGCTGTGAGGAAAGCGCAGCCTGCTGCAGCAGCAGCTGCTTCAACTCCTCCATGTCACTCATCCCTGCGGGACTGCTGCACTCCGACTCACTAAATAACACTCACTAAAACTCAAAACTACGACCGCGCCATGTTGTGATCTCTTCCGTTCGTTCCGTCACTCGTCGAGTCCCAGTGGTGTATCACACGCGTTATGGCGGAGCCCGCTGATTTGAAGGCGGCCCAATACGCAACTTGCGGGGGGCTCGGCCCGACAGCGGGCGAGCCCGGCCCGGCACAGACCCAGCCTGCGGGCATGGGCGGCGGCCACGACAGAGGCGGCGCCAGGCAGGCAGTAAGGCAGATCTCCACAGTCACTAACCTCCGATGACCTCATATTACTTTTTTGGCTTCTGGCAGTTTCTAGAACGTTTTGTGACGCTGATTTGAAATCTGAGATCTACTTTACATAATTAGGTGTTTTAATAGGCTACTGCACTTTCACAAGTCAACCGAGTTCACTGACTTCAGATAACCTGACATGACCTTTTTGGATTTTTGCAGTTTCTAGGACATTTTGTGTCGCTGATTTCAAATTTGGCACCCATTAAGCAGAATAAGATGTACATTTATGATGTTAGCCCGATTAGTGTTCATTGTTTACACATTTACGATTTGAGGACTTTTAGGTCATTGCCATGACTTCAGAGGTCACCTAATGACCCACCTAATGACCCACTTCAGAGGTCACCTAATAACCTGAAATTATCTTAAACGTGGGTATCAGCGGCTTCCTCTTGTCACAAGCAAAACGCTCGTTTTTTAATCGAAGCTCTAGCTGAATTAGGGGCGAAACACCAGGGGGTCGTACCCTTCTCCCTAAACGGTCACGCAGTATCACCCCTACACTTGCGAGGGGTAACAGTGATAATAAATATTCACTTGGTAAAGCTACCTTTTCATTTGTTTTCTGCGAACTGTTGTCTATTTTTACTTTTGAAGGACTATCCATCGGATTCTCCATGCCTGCTGAGATTCGTGCTGATATGGTTTTGGGCACGGCCATCCTGTGTGTGATTTAGTGTCATCATTTGGCAATGTGAGGTAGAAGAATCGACGACACGACACAGGCGAGAAATTACAGCAATGATAAATTACCTCCATCGGAAAAATGGAATGGTTGGGTAAGGTGAAAATGGGTGCTTTAACACTCAATGTCGTCATGCATAAGTTTCCATCGAAATAAGAATGGCAAGAAAACGTTTAGCTGCAGTCTCACTTCAAAATACAACAAAGCAAACTTACTCTATGCATTCATAATAGATCAACTATCCAAACTTCTCTTAAAAGGATTGGGATTAATAGTATTATCCTAGCTTATAAAATACAGGTCGCGTTCCCTCTGGAAATGTCATCTGTCGAACAAAAATATATGTGTAAAAGCGGACCTCGCTGAATATGACCAGTCAGCTGGCTAAAGCTCTCCCACGTGAGATGGAACTGCAGATAAGATAAAGTACTTATTACAACAAATATAGAAAAGAGGGTGCATCCATTTGTAAGGTTCAAACTTTTGCCTCTAATCACCTTTTCACAGTCCATAATATGTTGCTCATTGCTAAGCAGAAAAGTCATAACTTAGCTTTGAAGCAACAAACAGCGCATAAATATCAAGGATGAATTATATTTTCAGAACTAAGAGCAGCAGGGTTAGTTCTTTCTGAGATCAGTCATATGATCCACATCCTACCACCACATCTCAAAATCAATTAAATGAGCAAGAAGTTATCATTGTGGTCAACGCCCCATATCAGAATAAGATGATGTGAAATGACAAGTTGTTCTATCTTCGCTATTAAAAATGCATGTGCACTCGGAAATGTGCCAGGCTTAGAGGAGCCTTCAGTAAGCAAATGAGTTTAGTTTAGCTTATCTGTGTTATCGTCAACGACCATGCACACGATTACAGACGATGTCTACGTATATAACAATAAGACAGAGCAAATAATTCATGCCCATAAGGCAGTATTTAACCTCGCCTTACAGGGGGAGGCAGACACGCCCCTCTGATTTTTGTTTTAATAGCTTTAAACAAATGCGGCGCATTTTGCTGAATTTTTAGAAGCTGACTGTACATACCTGCTTATATCGATTATACGTATCCTATGGTAATTTGAAGCGTATTACGACTATTAGATCGTGACTTATGAACTTTTCGTCAAGTTCATGTCAGACACAATGGGCCATTGACCTGACCCTCAAGGTCACCAGTTGACCTAGCTACTCAAAATGTGATGCCTTTGAGCTCACCTTATGACAGGCAACACGTACCTTTATACGGTGTCTCTCTATCTCTCTCCGTTCGGAAGTAATACTAAGCCCCCTGTACATACGTACATGTGCTGTTATGCAAAAGGCATAGCAATTCTCATCTATGGTGACGATTTCCGTGACCTAAAAGTCATTAACTAGCCCAGACCTAAGAATAGATATGTTGACATATAGGTAATAAAATGACTAACTTTTTGAAGATAACCGAATCGCTTTATACCCGTAACGTTGGTAATGACGACGGACGGAGGAAAATCGCCATTTTCGAAAGTGGTCGATTTTAGGTCATTCACTTGACCTGGCAGGCCACCTGTTGACCTGAAACCTAAGCCACGCATTCTGATGGATTTATCTCATGACAGGCAACATTATGATTTTTACTGCATTGCCTCTATGTGCTGGTTTTGGTTTGGAAGTTAATAGGGGGGGGGGGCTGACACAACTCCCCACGTAGGGTGAAGGTGATAAAAGTTTGCTTTGCTGATTTAACATTTGTGTTGATTACCCCCGTTGGGCGAGGGTTAATTGATAAGAAGTATATCACTGAACTTGTGATCAGTTGTTAACCAGCTTGACCGTTAAGTTAACTGTGCTGATTTCAGAGCAGCAATGTCCCGAGGTAGCTGCGCAGCTGTGTCTTGAACTGCGTTACCTACCTCTGACCCGGCATGGGAGCTGGTTGAAGATCCTCTGCACGGACCAGCCCAAATCAGCTGGGCAAGCGAGCTAGCCTGGTACCCATTCCTATCTCATGCTCGGTCCGGCCTCGCAGATGAATCGTCTCTATCTGCAGAACCTCAACACAAGCTTGCACTGAAGGACATGGCCAGTCAGCCTCACGGGCCCACGGCTATGGTAGTGATCAGGTGTTTGATAAACAGTGAGTGATGCATGACTTCTTCCTACCTTAACCCTCGTCCATGATAGGGTGATCACTGCGTGACCGTGTAAGGGTGGGGTACGACCCCCAGTTCATGGCTTGTAACAGATGGAAGTTATATATTTTAAGAGTATGAGTCAAATTATCCAAAAGTAGGTTACCGAAAGTTGCATTGCGATCGGGTGATAGCTACGCGAGTTATTCAGGAGAAAACGATGGGAGGTGGCAACCACCCCCTTAGCAGTCTGGTCGAGGTTAATCATATCGTAATATTGTTCACTGCTATAACACCTTTGTAAATACTGTAGAGAAAGTCTTTATGTATACACAATAGGCATAAGGATGTCGATTTGTATAACTTGGTTGGGGGGGTGCGGGGGGGAGCGGCCCCGCCAATGATTTTAATTTTGTAACATTAGGTTAGGCCTATGGCGTTGCATGGTAAGAAAGGAATTATAATCTATAGCATTGGGGCCCACCAATCATTTTCAGAAAAAGACACCCCTGCGCATAGGCAAACATAAAATATATAAGCAGATAATGCACACCAGACCAGATTGAAAAATCGGTACGTTGTTAAGCCATGCGGCAATTATACCTTGTGTATATCAAAACGCTCTTTCACAGGTAACAGCCTACATAAACCAGTACCACTCGGCCTGCTTTGCCGACAGGCAGATGCAGTCTTCCAACTGCACCTCATTTCCTCCCAGCCCCACGACCTATCGTCCTCGTCTAATCGAAAGGTGCCTGGGTCAGAATAGTGGAATATTCCCATTTTAGAGCCGGCTGGCGTCGGCCTGCACGTTATATAACAACCTGCCGACAGCCGTCGCAGTTCCCAGTGCCAACTTCTGCGACAGCCGTCAGTCCCGCCAAACTATTCTGCCGACAGCCGTCAGTCACCCGGCCAACTTTCTGCCGTAATATACTCGTCATACCCTGCCAACTTCTGCCGACAGCACGTACAGTCCCCAACTTCTGGTCGACAGCCTCAGTCCCGCCCAACTTCTGCTCGACAGCGCGTCAGTCCGCCAACTTCTGGCTGAAGTGCCGTCAGCCCGTCGCCGCGAACTGTCTGCGACAGGCGTTTGTCCCGCGGCAACATTGTGCCGAAGCGCCGGTCCAGTCCCGCCAACTCTGCCGACAGCGTGGTCAGTACCCGCAACTTCTGGCGTACCAGGCGCCGGTCAGTCCCGCCAACCTGCCGTCCCTTCTCTGCCAGAAGCAGCCGTCAGTTCCAGCCACCTTTCAGCGCGGTGCGCTGCTCGGCTTGCTGCAAGTAACACCATGGGAGGCGCAACGTTGATCCTCTTTCCGAGCTGACACCGTGAAACTCGATCTGGATAGTAGCAGGGAGATACTCGAGAAAGCGTATTAACACTTGGGGACACCAAAACTTCTTTAAAAATGTGTTCTTCGTCAATCCTCCAGGCTTGCTTCGTTAGAACGTATCTTACACCTTGCCAGAATTTCTTTACATAGCATGTGCCCTTACGGTGTCAACATCGGAACTAATCATGGTCAATTTGCAAATATCCCTAAATTTATATTTTAGGAGCTTTTTCGCAGTTTACTCTACTTTTCGGATTTGGTTTGGTTTGATTTGGTTTCGTTTGATTAGGGAGAGACCGCTTCGGTCCGGCAGAACCATTGCGCAGCCATGGGATAAAGGAGAAGGGGTAAAGAGGGTCAAAATGGACCGCTGACCGGGCACCCGCCCATGGACAGGCCCTTCCCCGCAGAACGAAGCTGAGAGGAGGGCCCACGCCATGCCGACGGCCACCACTCCCGGGGGACGGCTCGAGGGCCGTCACTTGCCCGGTGGCCAGCGGCCACCAGACCCGGGTTAACGTCGGCGTGACAAAGGATATAGGACCGGCAGTTGGAAGGATTAAAAGGCGGATGGACTTTTCGGATAAAATTGATAACCTATATCCCTTTAGTAATGCAACATGGCATCGACTATGGACACATTAGCATACACTACAGCTAAGCAATTTATGTTTCACATTTAACGACTGCACAACAGGTTAGCCGTTTTCACGATGGATTATTTTGCGCGAAATGTTTTAAAACATTTTAAAATGTTTTAACTGATTAAAGAGGCAGCCGTCTACACGATGGATCTAGATTTTGCGAGAAAGTTTTGAATCCTCCGCCCATAGACGGTGCCGTAGGGCGAGGGTTAAAACATTTTTTTCGCACAATTATCGCATCGTGAAAGCGGCGTAACTAATGAAAACATCTTAAAACATTTTAAAATGTTTTAAAACATTTCGCGCAAAATAATCCATCGTGAAAACGGCTATTGCATGGTTGTTTGCGACAAGTCAAACAAATCAAACTGTCCTTCCACAAGTTAAGATAATGTCTAAATTCGCAAACAAGCACGAAAAATCAACGCCATCTGTGAGCGGAATTTCAACCACTGTACATTGTCTATGGGAGGTGGTCTCTCCAGTGCCGCATTCCTGTGTCTGTCCGCGGACAAACACAGAAATGTGGGGTTCTTCAGGCATCAATGGGGGGGGGTGATGATGAAATATAACAGAGTCTACAGGCAGCGAGAATGATGGGGAGGGGAGGGGGTACATAATCACAGATGCATCTTTCAGACAGCAATGGAGGGGGGGTGGCACCTAAAGAGGGGGAACAGAGGCGTTCCTTCAGGCATCTTGATGAGGGGGTAATAAAACAGAGGCGTCTGCAGGCAACAATGGGGGTGGCAATCACGTGACTTAATGAACAGCCGTCAGGCGTCTTCAGGCATCGATGGTGGTGGGGGCAATCGATGGGGGGGGGGTGATTATAAAACAGAAGCATTTTCAGGCAGCGATGAGGTTGGAGGGGGGCTATAATGGAACACGATGGTACAGAGACGTCTTAAAATAGAGGCGTTTTTAGGCAGCGATAAGGGTGGGGGATAATGGAAAAGAGGCGTCTTCAGGCAGCAATGTGGGGAAGAGAGTTTGTCTCGTCGAGGCACTTTGAAACATATGAATGGTGACTTGGTTAGGTCAACTACAAAATTTGACCACATGTCAAGGTTATTTGGTGACCCAGGTAATGCTGCATATTGGATGACGCGGCCCGACGAGACAAACACAGTGGTGTCGTCCGTTCGTCTCTTTATTTATGATATCAATAGTTATAAGCGAAATGTTGCTGATGACCTCACATGACCTTAGATGAACTTCACCTTTCATAGATCACTGAAAACATTTGCACCTGGTTCAACACGAATGAGCTAAAATATCAATATTTTGACTGAATTAGCCTGATCCAATGCATTTTCTCTCTAAAGAAAACATTTGTTTATTTTCCCGTTCACTTATAATAGAAAGGTCAGAAAGTTGATCGGACTTAAGATCACCGATGCAAATAAATCCAAGATACAGCAATTGTAGGTGCTTATGACCTTATTAAAACCTGCAAGTTTCTAATGTCTCAGAAAAAACGTGGCTTTGGTACGATTACAAAATTTTGGAAAGCAATGTCACATGACTTCACCTGGTGACCTAACCTAACCCGGGATGACCTTGGATAAAAACTTTAACAAAGTGTGGGCGGCGCTTTGCTCTGCATTGTTCCCGTTGTTCCGGAAAACCTCGGGGGGGGGGGGGTCAAAATGACCCACCTCAACAGGGTGAGGGTTGAAAAAAATAGCATCTGTCATGCATGTTGAGAATCAAATTAGCGCCCTTTTTCGGTGATGCCCGGCAATATTGTTTGATTTGCGTAAAAAAGCATGATAAATTGTTGCTGTTAAAGGGACACTGTCCACTCAAAGTAAAATTTAATATGTTAAAGAACAGCCGAATTTGATAAGCACCATGAAGTTCTTTTTTTTTTAATTCGCGCCCAGTCGCCCAATATCTCCGTTCAAAGTTCAGTTTGCTTCCATCCAATGAGGTTGTCGAGTCCGCCACCACTACTTACCTTAATGAATAGGCATGAAGGAAAGTTGATGTAATGAAGGAAAGTTAATGCAAAGAAAGTTTTTTTTACTTTTACGAAGGGATTTTGATTTCTCAGCATTAATGAAGTTTTTT
>VOPJ01006975.1:22562-32921 GCA_014673585.1 Semibalanus balanoides | reverse complement strand
TGTTGTGATCTCTTCCGTTCGTTCCGTCACTCGAGTCCCAGTGGTGTATCACACGCGTTATCGGCGGGAGCAGCTGTATTTGAAGGCGGCTAATACGCAACTCGTGGCGGGCTCGGCCCCGACAGCGGGCGAGCCCGGCCCGGTACAGGCACAGCCTACGAGCATGGGCGTCGGCCACGGCAGAGGCGGCGCCAGGCAGGTGGCAGGTAGGCTGCAGTGGCGGATAATGCAGGGGGTAAGCCAGATCTCCACACCTCCCCCTTAATACAATTGCCGCGGAAAAATGAAACTTAGACATATTCCGACTCGTAATTGTCTAACTAAACGGCACAGAACCTTCAATATTACAATGCAGTACCTCAGCCACAGTAAGAAGTACTATTTCAGCGAATCTGGAGGCACTGTGGCGGGCTTCGCCGTCGACGCGAGCGTCGAGGTGCGGTGGTGGCAGCCTTAACAGCATGTGGCTGCTGAGCTCCGCCGCCGGAAGACAGCGGCTGCTGGGCAACGGTGGTGCCAGCTGGGGCTGCTGTTGGCAGACGCCGGCCGCTGGGGGGCGCGCTTGGCAGACCCCTGTGCGGCGGCAGCAGGCGTCGCGTACGATACAGTCTCCGTCAGGAGCGGCCTGTACTGACGCACGTAGCGTCAATTTCGCCAGAGGACACGGCCGCTGGCTGTCTTCACACAGTAGGACGTGCGTCGCCATCCGATTCCCACGACCATGCTGACGCCGACGCAGTCCCATCGGCCGGTGGCCGGGTCCTGTAGTTCGACATGACTGCCGATCTTCAGCTGCGACTGCCGCATCAGATCGTCTGCAGTCTGCATGACGTGCACCGATCCCTTCTGCCAGCTCGTGGTGGAGCTTGTTAGCTGAAGAGCTTCTCCCGCATCCTCACTGCCAGACGTTGGGTCGTCTGCTGAGCGCCTGTCGATGCGCGTCATGGCGTCGATGGGCGTCGATGCGTCCGATGGGGTCGCATGGCGTGATGACGGTGATGGCGCTTAGTGAGGCGTTGACGAGGTGACCATGTGGCTCCGCCGGTGGGGCGGCCTCGTGTCCAGTCTCGGCCCCGGCAGCAGGGCGGGGCCCATCACGCCGCTCCGCCCGCGGGACGGCCTCGCCTCCGGCCTCGGCTCCGGCGGGCGGGCACAGTCCCTCACGTAACTCCGCACGTGGGAACGCATGGCGGCTGACGTGCCGGGAATGGGACTGAGCGTCCGACCGCGACGGTGAGACGGTGGTGACGTCATCAACGGGGTCCGATGCGTCCTCGACGAATGGATCTGTGCCGGAAAAATCCCTCGGCAGAATCCCCAGCGCACGACAGTCAGACCAGCTGGCAAGCAAAGCCGTCAAGCTCCCTGATGAAACGAACACTGTGGCGTTCAGTCCGATCAAGGCGTCCGAGCCGCAGAGTGGTCTGGAAGGTCCGACAATAGGTGAGAGACCGGATGCTGCCCACAGCTGAGAAGCTCTGGCTGAGCAGGGTTTAAGCTGCGCTTAAGTCTACCGCCGATGGCCTGAAGAGGGGCATCCTTCACCGACTGAACTGTAGCCCCCTTCCCCCCGCGCCAGAGCCGGCGCGGGCTGCGTTACGTGAAAACACACCGTTGAAGTGGAGAAACGAATGTCACTGGTAGGAGTCGGACAGTGCTGAGATGCCGCGCAACGTACATCATCTTGAATCACGCGGCGGACGCTCGTCCCGGCCGCAGCAGGTTGTTGCCTCCATGCAGATTGCCCTCGGCGCAGTCGCACGGATTTGCAGACGGCAGCGGGTGTGGCGGTGCTCCTCGCGCACCCGTTCGCAACACCACATGCGAACAGTGCCGGCGGCGCAGGAGTTGCAGGTGGGCTAGCAGCGCGGCACGCTGCCGGGTCGGCGTGAGCGGCTCGCCCGCAGCGGCGGCAGCGCGCGCTGGGCGAGGCCTCGGGACTCGCGCCGCGTGTGCTGTTGTGCCCCCGGCGGTACGCAGACAGACGGCTCACCGAGGTCACAGGCACGCAGAGGTCAGCACATGTCGCACGGGCGTTATCTGACGCCCGGCAAATGTACACTGTCTTCTGAAGATCCAGCTCTGGATCCTACAGCAGACGCTTCACAGTGTCCTCGTCACGCACGTCGCACACAACCTTGTCACGCATCCGAGTGTCTAAGCACTGGTTACAAAAGTCACAGAATGCCGCAAGCTCCTTCACCGCAACACAAAAAGTCCCAAAGTTTTCACCGTCCTCCTGCACGCGCGCGTAAACGCTCGTGCGATCGACGAGAACGCTGCGTTGTTTCCGCAGGTGGGCCTCCATAGCAGGAACCACCTCGGAGAGGGGCGCGTCATCCATGACACTCAGCCCGTAACGCAGCACACGGTGCCAGTCTTCGTCGAGTAAGCTCAGAAGAGCGGCACGCTGAAAAGCGACAGGATGCGATGATGCACCGGTTAGCAGCATGAACCCGTCGAGCTTCTCACGCCAGACGGCGAAGTCGCGCAGCGATGCAGATGAGGAGAGATGTGGTTCCGGCGTTGCAGCAGCGGGAAGTCGCACGGACGAAGTCACAGTTGGCGCCGGGGTCGCGGGCGACGCGACCTCGCCGGCGGTGACGGTGGGCGGCCGACGGTCAGCGACCAGCCGCTCCACGAGCTGCGCGAGGCGTTCCTCCCGCTGTGAGGAAAGCTCAGCCTGCTGCAGCAGCAGCTGCTTCAGCTTCTCCACGTCAACTCATCCCTGGGGACTCTGCACCCGCTCAATAAACAACACTCCGAAACGCGAATACTCACTAAAGACTCGAAACTACGACGCGCCATGTTGTGATCTCTTCCGTTTCGTTCGTCACTGAGTCCTTGGTGTAATCACACCGTTATCGGCGGGAGTCAGCTGTATTGAAGCGGCTAATACGCAACTCGTGGCGGGCTGCGGCCCCGACAGCGGGCGAGCCCGGCCCGGTACAGGCACAGCCTACGGGCATGGGCGGCGGTCACCGGCAGAGGCCGGCGCCAGGCAGGTGGCAGGTAAGGCTGCAGTGGCGGATAATACAAGGGGGTAAAGCCAGATCTCCACAGTGATGGAGCTATTGAACGGTATTTTCGGGGTTGTCTATAATTTCATAGGAGCAGAGCTCGAACGAGGGGCGTCGTCCGAAACGCTATCCTCCCCTTCCCGGCACGGCGAAGGTGGCGCCCCGAGCTCCGGCACAGCGCGGGTTAAGGTCATATGCAATGCGCAAAGTTTATTGAAAGTGCTATATTTTTTGTCAAAACAATTTTTTTTAAAGTGGTTTTAGCGCCGAATTGGGTCCCGCGTAGGCAAAACAATAGCTGAGTGGAGACTGGACCCGGTGCGAGCCGGCAAGCTGGCGAGTGTAGACGCCCGGCTGTCGTAAAAACCAGGGTAAGTAGACACCGGGTTAAACGGTTTAGGTTTGTAGCGCCCAAATGAATTAGACAACATTTATCCGTTATTTATTACCAGTAAGACGCCTTAAACGGCGAAGGACGATCGAGTCCGAATAAAATCGCGTCAATTTATCACCCGTCCAATGGGGGGGAGGTTCGTCGTGTGGTGCGGGAGCATGCATTTGATTATTTTCGCTTTGTGTTGTTTTGCCGTGCAAATAGATCGAACTAAATCGATACGAACTCAAATAGGTTTTGAAACGTTATTTTAAATTTGTAATTATAAGCTTCATTTTGTAGTGCAAAAAATCATTTGGGTGGGTATTAGATGGATTTGATGCGCTTTACAGCTGCATAATTTTTATCGTCTGCACCCTTTGGTTTTGGAGCTATCGGTGGTTGTAATGAAAGGAAAATGTTAAAGAATCCGTCCAATTAATATTCGGCAGATTTAACAGGAAATACTGCTTAAAGCCTCAATTTTTGCATGCATTTTTGAAGACGGTACATTGGTCTACAGATTGTTGTTTGTTTCCATGCTTCAAGTCCATAGGTGCTGAGCACTGATTTAAATTGTGAAGCGTCTAAACTATGAATTGCGCTTGTATAGGCCAGTAACTTTGCACGTACCACGCGCCGCTGATCGACACATAGTGCTTACGCCGGGCGGATCGTTTCTCTAACGCATCTGTGTTTTGACTCCGTGTCTTTGGCGACTTTTGGTTTCCGAGATATAGGTTCAGTTATTGCAACGGATGTTTTTGTCGGTCATTTTTGTGGACGGAACAGGGGTGCACGTGCGGCACATGCGGTGTGACCCAGAGTTTTACCTGGCAACATTGCCAGTGGTTGGTCTCCAGCCTCACACCAAAAATTTTAGCTTTATAGGTCCAGCCGTTTCTCAGCTTACACAGGATATAACACTTTCTGAACACTGACCGCGGCACGTGTCCACGCGCCGTGCTGACCATCACATGAGAAAAAACAATGTCCAATAATCATATATGTCATTGCGTGGGGCTATCATAATGGCAAGACCGCTTTGTCCAATCGGATGCGGGGTTCAAAAAGATATAGCTTCTGACCAGCGTCGGTCGGGCCCGGCCGGCCGGGCCCGGCCGGGTCGCCGCTTATTGTGAGAAAAATCCGATATTCAATGAGGACTCGCTCCGCGCTTCGCGCTCGCTCGTAAGATATTCAATGAGGACTCTCTCCGCGCTTCGCGCTCGCTCGTAATTATTAATATGTTGTCTATGATAAACTAACAGCATTGCTTTGATCATTAACTTGCATTTCCAATGATTAAATATTAATTTATCGAATTCAATTCCAGCAAATCTACTGAAGCATAGTCAAAAAAGGATATATTTCAGTACCTTTAGTAGCATATGGCAGCGGTAATCAAAACAACTAAGCGCGTATGTGGCGCTTCTACTAGCATTATAGATGATGCTATGGTCATGCCATGCCACACCACAGTCGGCATCGGGCGTTCCGATATTTTTAACCCCAAACCCATTTAACCTCTTTGTGCTCAGAATATCGAAAAATTGTTAATTGAAACGTTGTAGCCAAGCTTCATAGCTATATCGTCCAGAAGTTGAATTTATAATATGTCCCAAAGGTTACGGGCCAGCCTCGTCTGAAAATCGTCGCTTTATTATGGGAATCCTATGATCTATTAGTTTGTGAGCACCCAAACGCTCGAGTACTACCAACCGTTACCGGTGGGGGCTGTTAAAAAACAAAGGACGTGTACGTACTGGACCAATTATCGACCACACACATGTATTCCGTGCTTACCTAAAAACCGGTTGCCCGGTTTACATGTCACTTTGAATGCTTACGTGCTTTACACTTCGAGCAAATAATAGGTACACCTCGAACAGAAAAAAAACAAAACAGATAGATGTTGCCACATGCGTGATATGTGCGTCGTTTAATATTGTAAGGATGCTATTCATATCTTACAATATTACTGTTGTACTATCATGGCCCAGGGACGTGGGAACCGTGGGGGCAGTGCGGGCAACTCGCCCCCTCAACTTTGGACCTGTGGGGGCGACGCCCGCCCCCCAACATTGGAGCTAGATGTCGGACCTCCCCCGTATTTTACCATAATCTTTTAATGTGGGCGAGGATGGATGACATTGTTAGAGTTAATATTATTGAAGGAAAAATGATNGAGGTCCCTAATTTTGCTTACATGATCGAGTTCGGTACTATTGATAAAATATTTTGTCTGGACGGGTACACGCCTGAGAGTCATCGTAAACTATTTGCATTTTGCAGGGTTAAGAGTCAGTCCCCACCTGACGGACCACGCTGACAGATGAGACGGATCCCTCTGCAGTAACAGTCCGTCAGCTGGGGAGGTGATTTTGCGGACAATTTTAACATCGTCGGCATACAAAAGCAGCCGGATTCCATGTTGCTCGTTAGATCATTAATTGAACATCGAAAAGAGAAAGGGTGCCAAAAGTGATCCTTCTGGAACGGCCGGAGGTCACCGGTTTCCAGTCGGGAGGTTTGCCGTTGATGATTAACTCTTGGCGTCTATCAGTAACAGATACAGAACGAACCATTCCAATGCAAGCTCCTTCAGCTGATAGGATGTTTAGCTTCGCGAATTAAGGAAGCGTATGGTTGACGCTCTGAAAACGGCCGAATAATTCAGTATAAATGGCGGTCCGTCTGAATCCGCGTGATATGGTCTCCCACGCCATACTTTAATATAAAACACTTAAATTCGTGCTGCACCAACGCCTAGTGATAAAACCATGCTGCTGCTGGCTCAAAACCGGTGTGACATGGCGGAACAGCTCTCATACACAAACTCGTTCCAGTATCTTCCGAAGGAGAGGGACAGGGAAATAGATTCTGTAATTCGATGGCTCTTTTTTGTCGCCTTTTTTGTATAATGGTATGATGTTTGCCTGCCCCCATCTCCGCGGGAAGACACCGGACCCACTGACATGTTACAAATTTCGTAATCGTAATAACCAGGCTCGTTCGCGCATCCGTGATTATACGAGCACTGATATTAATCAGTCCGCATGCCTTGTTGGACTGACCATGGTGAGCGCAAGCGTCGCACAGCCGCCCCAGAAAACCACGTATGCGACCCACATGTTTCTCGACTGGTTTAGCTCGGGATAGAGTTCTCGCACACGATGGCTGTTAGTAAACTTGGCTGCGAATGCCTCATTCAGGGCGTCCGCGCGTTCTGAAGGTCATCCGACACGGAGTATACGATCCAGAGTTGTAGAGTACCGGCGATACACAATGATTTCTTAGTTATACCATTTCAAATAACGACCAAAAAACGTTTTTGGTTTGTCTTAAAATCGTCGCCGCGAGTTTCCGCAAATATTTAAAATACGTAGACCAGACACAGAATTTAAAATCACGTCTCCTGTTTCGTTGACTCAGACTGGTGTCGCCGGGTGGGGTTTCTACGCCAGCCGCCGGAAAGCCGCCTCTTCAGCGCGGAAGCGGTCCGCACGCGCACCATCAAACCCACGGGGGTAGACGGCGCCGGAGGGATCACCGTTGGGAACGTGGTCGGCGCATGGCCGACTCCAGCAGGGTGGTAGAAAGATGTCCACTGCTTCGTCGATCCGACGTCATCCAGTAGTCCCCACCGGATCAGGGAGAGACTCCGGCGCAGGGCGTCAAAATCCGCCCCGCTTGTAGTTAAGCGGCGGAGCGCCGATTGACCCACAGGCCGACGGCTCACCGGCACGCTGAGGTGGCCAGATTGAAGGGTCCCTGATCAGACCAATAGGGTCCCTGGGCGTGTAAGAAAGGCCCCTGAACATGCAGAATTGGCCCCTAGTCAGCATGGAGGGCGAGGCTGGTCAGAGGACCCTTGAGCCATGTCGCCAGGGCGACAAAACAGCCAGCGCAGTCCGACCAGAGAGTCGCTGGGCAGATCGGAGGGTCTCCTGGCAAGTCAGAGAGGGCCCCTGGCTAGACCGAAAAGGGCCTGGGCAGATCGGAAGGGCCTTGAACATGACGGGGATGAGCTCTTAGTAAAACTGGGAGGGTCCCTGGGTAGTCGGAGGGCCCCTGAGCATTTGTCAACAGGGCGACAAAGCAGCTAGTGCTGTCCCTGGCCAGGTCCAAAGAACCTCTGAACTGGCCAAATGGGCCCCTCCCTGGACACATAAGGATAAGAGAGACTTCTTGGGAGGTCAAAGCGGAAAAGCCCAAAGCACGTGAGATTAAAATATGAGGATTTATTTCGCAATGCAAATATCAAAATCGGAGCTTTCGGGTATATTGAAACACCCTTCGTCAGCGGTTATGAGGCATTTGTAACCACGCAGGAAAACTCAGATGTAAATATTTGTTTTGTTTGGATAAAACCTCTTTGTATCTAATAATATATATACCCGATTTCCAATTATGTCTTTTTGTAGATCCCAGGATGAGTTCTTGAACAGCGTCGGAAGGGCGTTGAAAAGTTTGGAAGGGCCCTAACAATCTAAAGGCCCATTGCATTTTTAACAGAAGAATGAAGCTGTTAAGGAAATGAACGTCGAAATTTTCTTGCGCCCGGGCTCGCGGCGCAATTTACCTCCAAAATGTTTTACTTGAGCAAGCTGGGCGTGGACGAGTCATTTGGTCTTCTTTGCGATTAAATTCGATTGGTAAACAAAAACAAAGAGGTTACACCGACTTAAAAAACTTGTATTCGTCTCAGTACCTTGGACCTTTGACATGCGGATGCAAATGTATTGACTTGGACGCTTGCCTGTCGTTATGTTCGGGTCATTTGAAACAACTTTCAGAGCCAAATTCGACGGTTAAAAAAATGAAGGACCCTTTTTAAATAATTTGGGCCTTTTCAAGAGCCATTTGGGCCCTTTTCCGGCCGAGGATCCCCCTGAGCGAAATCCTGGCTACGCCACTGATTTAGATACTTGTATAATGTTAGTGTCTTTGAATATCGTCATGGGGAGTCGCGAATGTCCAGAATGTCGTCTCAGCCCGTAACGCAGCGCGCGGTGCTAGTCTTCGTCGAGTCATGATGATTGGGGCTTTAGGGCGCCGCAACAAAGAAGTTATATGGCGCCCATTTCGTCGAGTAAGCTCAGAAGAGCGGCACGCTGAGAAGCGACAGGAAGCGATCATTCACCGGTTAGCAGCATGTACCCGTCGAGCTTCACACGCCAGACGGCGAAGTCGCGCAGCGATGCAAAGGAGGAGAGATGTGGTGCCGGCGGTGCAGCAGCGGGAAGTCACACAGACGAAGCCGCAGCTGACGCCGGGGTCGTGGGCGACGCGACCTCGCCGGCGGTGACTGAGGGCGGCTGAAGGCCAGCGACCAGCCGCTCCACGACCTGCGCGAGACGTTCCTCCCGCTGTGAGGAAAGCTCAGCCTGCTGCAGCAGCAGCTGCTTCAGCTTCTCCACGTCACTCATCCCTGCGGGACTGCTGCACTCCGACTCACTAAACAACACTCCGAACGCGAACACTCACTAAAACTCGAAACTACGACCGCGCCATGTTGTGATGTCTTCCGTTCGTTCAGTCACTCGAGTTCTAGCGGTGTTTATGACACGCGTTATCGGCGGGAGCAGCTGTATTCGAAAGCGACTCATACGCGACTGGGGGCGGGCTCGGCCCCGACAGCGGGCGAGATCGGCCCGGCACAGACACAGCCTACGGGCATGGGCGGCGGCCACGGCAGAGGCGGCGCCAGGCAGGCGGCAGGTAGGCTGCAGTGGCGGATAATGCAGGGGGTAAGCCAGATCTCGACAGGGACCTTCGGCTCCGGGGGGCCTCGCTCGGTTACCACAGGGGCCCACCTGGCCTCCAGGCCGGAGGGGGGTATGGCCCTAAATCCCTCCCCCTCCTTGGCTACGACACTGGGTGCCTTACATGACCTGGTCATGCGAGTTCACGATGAACCATATCTAAAATGAAGTAGCTCCATCCTGAAGACTCTGGTGAGAAGTAGATGTATAATGGCAATGGCGGCCCCAGACGGCTAACACAGAAGGGTAACTTGACCAAGAGAATAGCTGACGTTCATGACCGGTGGAGAGAAGAGGAATGGAAGCCATCTTTCGTGTAAGGGCAGTAGATATTATGCATACGATAGCAGTGTATCGAATTGCTATGCGTCTCTTCGGGATCTCCGAAATATTATTGATCTAAAAACAGGCACAATCTTGCGAAGGGACGGTTTTCCCAACACAAACTGCTCTTAAGCCTACCAATGATAGGTAAACGAAATGGACACCAACATAACATAACAGTTATTGGTCAGTCATCAAAAACATGATGATCATCTAGTGTCTTACCCAGTACACCACTGGCTGGCCGTCGGAGTCTGAGTCGAAATGTAAGCGTTGTCCTTCGTGCTCTTGGTAACAGGCTAAGATCCACTGTAGAGCCGACTCAGTTGGTAGCGGGAGAGCACATGTCATGCAGTCCATCCATTAGCTCCTGAAAGCAAGATTAACACTCGTTCAAATCCCACCAGCACCATTCTGTGTCTGTCGAAATAGGCTCATAGCCAGGATTTCGTCCAGGGGGAGGGCGGCCGCCTCGAAAGGGACCCTTCTCGGCGTAAACCCCATCCCCCAACCCAAAACACACCCACAAACAAAGCCTAGATATGAAACACTATACGGATTTCAGCCACTTTAATATGTAAGGTTGAACTTAACAGGGTCCCTCTGGTCTGTCCAGGGGCCCTTCATCCTGCTCAGGGGCCTTTCCGAGCTAGCCAGGGATTTCACTGACCGCTTGTTCACCCTACCAACATCCTCAGGGTCCTCTCCAGCCTGCCCAGGGGTCCCTCTGTGCTGGATAGAGGCCAATTCGACGTAATCAGGGGTCATCTGACCAGCTCAGGGACCTTTTAGGACTGGTCAGGGGTTCCTCTGACATGTACAGGGCACTGTTGAACGTCAAAGGGCCCTCTGGTCTTTCAGAAAGGGCCCTGGT
>VOPJ01006975.1:0-22555 GCA_014673585.1 Semibalanus balanoides | reverse complement strand
TAAACCGTCCTTACAGTATTTTAGTTATGGACAACATATAACTGCTTCGGTTTCGGCCTCCATACGCCCCCCAATGTACACCTTGCTCTCAATCTAATACACTTCCGGAAGCTGACGGCGTACGCTCGCGGCCCGGCCGGGGGACTGTTGACGGCCGCCTGCAGGTACCCGTACAGATGTTTGTTTGCACGTCGGATGCCGCGGATGGCGTCAGCGAACACGTCAAACTCGCCGGCCATCGCACGGGAGTGCAACGTGGTGCGGCCCTGCCTGACCCGCGTGCAGAAGTGCACCAAAGCCTTGATGAGGCGGTCACCATTGTTAGGCCGTGCCCTGAACTCCATGGTGACCGCCTCAATCACCTGTCATCAGAGATATCGTACACAACTGACGTCAAGTACTATCAATATTCGACCAGTCATGCATGTTAAACAGTGCCAATTTGTGTTCACCATGTCTGGATAAATGTTCTGACAAGGAAAACGGAGAGCCATCGAATTTCTAGCAATTATATTGTCGTCACGGAATGCTATACACGTCTATTTGGGGCAAAAGCTAGTTAAATACACAGAAGACATTACTAACGGCTTCTGGTGCCGACTGCGCGTCGGTGACCACCGTCCGCCAGTGCAGTCGGGCGGCAGGTCAGCCAGCTGCAGCACCTTGGCCAGGGCCTGCGACTGGTAGAGGTTGTCTGTCGACACGATACTGGGAACAGACGAAATGTTTTACTGGACGCCATCACACACTACTAACACAGTTAACAGCTATTCTTATAGCGATGCAAGACGCAAATATTTTGTCGAACCATCTGACCCACTTTATGCCCGGACTATCGCTAATAATGACATGTCTTCGTTTTATAAAGACGAGATTTCGCACTAGAGTTAATATTGCAATTAAGATGAAAAAAAGTTGTTTAAGTGCAGTTTAAAAGTACGCTTTGCACAGCTCTAGACTCACCTCTCGTAGATGAGAGAACAGTGTATTATTTGCGTTGCGACGGTACGAGGCGAGCAGTATTTGTTCGCGTGTCGCCTCGCCGGGCAGCAGCGCATCTTGTGCCGAGGATGGCAGCTGCACCCGCGTGCGGGAATCTCACGCTGTTAATGGCACAGCTGGCACACATTGCAGTCAGGCTTGACGGTCAACTCTTTTTGTCAGACACGCCAATAGCCCGTCTGTGTTTGTTCTATTTCTTGCTAGGTTCTTAGACGGGTCCATTTCCGATACTGATGCGTTAGATGCAAAACGTTAATGATTGTGTTATATGTAAAGCAGCTTATATCTATATATATATTATATATATATATTTCATATATATATCATATATATATATATATATATATTATATAAATTATAAGTTATAATATATATTCACAACGTAATAAACACATACTGTGTTTAGAAAGGAAGCGACATATTTGGTGTTGATAGTTTGGTGAAGCACATAATTTCACAAATATCATTACAATAACAAAATATCAGTAAAAATTGCAAACTTCCATTGCATGTAACAGTATTGAACTGCAGATGGCTGACAGATTGTGAGCCGTGTTTTTCTCTGAATCGATGGGAATGCTAATCATCCAATTAAATCCACACGTAATCAATGCGGGCATCCCGCGTGTGGGCTGAACGGCGATGGAGAGCGCGGGGCCGCCCGCTCGCTCATCGCACGCAGGCACTGCAGAACAGAGTGACTGCTGCTTGATTCAACACATTGTGACACAGCGAGTGCGAGAGATGCGAGACCTGCCGCCTTTCAGTGAAATCGGCCTCTCATTGGAAGACAAACTCGTCAGCAACATGCATATTTCCCTCGCACGCAAAAGGGCAAGAGGGCTCATTAGCAATCATATCAGCCACAATGTTATTGGCGGAAATATCAGACATGTACTCACCAGCGTGCGCGAGAAGACCTCGGCATGGCGGATCCCGGCACGCACGTCCACGCTGTGCTGGGTTCTGATGTGATACCGAAATCTGTCCAGAGCCAGAGGACCGGAGCCAAAACCGGCAGCTGGCACGCAGCCTGGACACCGCACCTCGCCGCTGGAAATAGCATTTCAATACTTTACTTATCGACATTTACATATTATGTTATGGTATTCTGTCATGCCAAAATACGGCACATTTAATATGAATTGTTACCGTGTTAAACAAAACAAATATTATCAGATACATGTGTAGGGAATTGCATAATGTAATACAAAAACACAAGTTTCAGCTGATATTGGCATCTACTTTCAACTTAACGTGCTTTGGCTTTTGGATAGCCAGATTGACGATATTGAACTGAAACGTGGCTGCTTGCTGCCACGGGTCGTAGGTAATCACCGACAATGTACATCAGGGGCCGGCAACCTTTTTAGGGCGCGGGGCGGATGAGAGATCTGGAAGCAGTCGGCGGGCCGGGCCCGGGGGATAAATCGATACAATTGACGGCAATGACGTGTCCATATTGGGGAAATATGGACAGTCGTAATTAATGCATTTCAAAAGTTGTCTTAACAACTGAGATGTTTTGCCGTACCTATTGTCACATGGTTGGAAATATGTTTACCCAGTGGCGGATCCAGAAAAGTATTCAAGGAGGGGCCGTCAATGTGCGTGTGCCCCTACCTATACCCAAATCTGAAAACTCGCGGATGTGGGTTCCACATATTTTGAGGTGCCGAATTTTTTTTGCAAATGTTAAGGACCCCCAGGTCAGCAGAGTCCCCCTCAAGCCGGCCCAGAGTGCCCCTGAGGCGGCTTAGAGTTCCTTCAAGGCGACAAGAGTAAACCCCTTAGCGACAAGAATGCCCCCTCAGGCAAGAGGCCCCTTAGGCGGCCAGGAGTGCCCCTCAAGCTCGAGCCCAATGGGGGAGGGGACATGGCCCCATGCCCCCCTCTGGATCCACCACTGTGTTTACCTTCTTAGACAGACTGCGCCAGCAGGCAAAAATCTATCTTTAAAAGTAATGAAAGCACGTCTCAAATTAATATAGCCGACCAGTGTGCCCCCAAAATATTGACTGCCGAGGGAATAAATTTGTGCCAGCAGGCAAAAGGAGAATGAAAACATCACGAATGTACACATACTTTTTGTTAAAAACTATTTTCGATTTCTGAAGGACGCGGCCGGATACAATGTAAGTTGCCGATACCAGCCGCGGGCCGGACGTCAGCCGGTCGCGGGTCGGATCTGGCCCGCCGGCCGGAGGTTGCCGAACCCTGAATTGTACATTATACATAGAGAGCGGCAAAACAGCTTAAGCTCATTTAATAGCTATGAATAAGAAACGATATTCAGCACCGTCCAAACGGGGCTATTTTCACAGATGTCGACAAATATTTTGCTATTTGTATGATCCTTGATTGTTTAACCAAGAAACGTGCCAATTACATCACATACAAACCTGTCTGACTAATTCATAGAACAAGGTGATAATGATCTGGCCAACTTACGTTTCGAGCATCTTTTTTTGCCAGGTGGTGTAGACACGCAGCTCCCCGATGCCACCAAACTCACGAGCGGCGCATAAAACGTCGCCTCCTCAGGCGACGCCGTGCCGTCCGCGCTCGCTGTTTAGGTGGGCGGTGTGCCCCCGGATGGCGTTCCGGGCGAAACGTCCGGCACACAGCACGTACGCACTCTTTAGTTTCTGAAAGAAAAAGAGAGATAGAGATAGAGATAAAAAAAACACTTTTCTTTCGTAAGTCGTGGCATACATGTATGGGATTTGTGGGCCAGATCATTTCATATTACAGTGCACAGTGGCTTGATTGATTGCCAAATATGCAAACACGGCGCAATGTAATTACAGTAGCAAAGAATCGAAGCAATTGTCAAAAGAGTAAAATAACATTATTCACTCTATGCATAACTACTTTTTTACAGTCACATGGCAAAAAAAGCATTAGTGCACAATGTGCCGACCCGCGGCGCCAGCGTCCAGCTCAGCCCGCGCCCGGGCCAGGCAGGCGCCCCAGTCGACAGACCGGAGCGGGGCCCTCGGGCGGCGCAGGCATCGCTGCCTATGGTTACTGAGACCCCATGGGTGTCAGGAACCAGCGATCGCACCACGCGCAAGCATGGCGGACCGGCGGGGCACCACCGGGGTCCAGCGGCCGGGCGGCGCCAAGCGGGCAGCGGTGGGTAGAGACTCTTCTTGGTAACACTTCGCGGCACCTCGCACAGCGCCACTCTGAGCCAGCGACGCCCCATCTCTGATGGAAATCCAGACCTGAGGTGGCGCATGAGAACTGTGTCCTCACCTTCTGGTGGCCGACTGACCCCCATATGGTGTTTGGTACACCCCCGCACCGGGCACCTCACTAGGTGGGGCAGGGGGTACCAGAGCACGAGGCGCGTTCCCGTCTAGCTGGGGCTGAGGACATCCGATCCCAGTCCGCAGGGCGGCGAGACCAAGCGGCGGCGCCGCAGACAGGGGCGGGCACACCCCAGCCGCCGGCAGTGGGTCACCAGCCCCCGGCGACCCGTCAGATGACGAAAGGTCCAGAATGGTGTCCAGCGAGGAGAACCCCGGTGAGTCGTCAAGGGGTCCCTCGGGCTGGGCCATCAGACGGGGCAGCGCTACCCGAGCGACGCCGCGTCCGACGGGCCACATGGAGAACCCTCCTCAGAGCAGGAAGGCGATATCATCCGCGAACGCCAGCACCTTCACACCGTCGACACTGCCCATGAGCGGACAAGGCGACGGTTCGCATGCGTGGAGGGCGAACAGGAATGCCGCTCAGCGGCAGCCCTTGACGTAATCCTCGCTTCACGGGCACCGTGGTCAGGACCTTTTTTTCCCTTTGCGGGGGGGGGGGGGGCCCCCGTGGTATTACTCGGTCGGTGTGCTTCGTCATACACACTCTGCAGGGCGCACAGCACCTCAGGGCTCAGCGAGTTCGCCAGTGCACCCCCCACAGAAAGCTATGGGACAGGTTGCCGAATGCATTCGTCAGTCGACGAAGCAAACATTGCAGCTACCGCCGGTCTGTCGCCGAGAGGCGGTCAGGGCGCTCTGGAGTATGAAAGTGTGCTCCAATACGCCGTCCATATAAGCTACGGAACCCCTTCTGCCAGAGACAGTGAGGCCCTCCCTTCCGCCCAAACAGGACAGGCGGATCGCACCATCAGACCAGTGTAAACCTTGGCGATCTTGCTGAATGAGTGCGATTCGGACGCCAGCACGATGGCGTTGTGTTTGCCCCCCTTGTGAATCAGGATCGTGCTACTCTTTGTCCCCACTCCCGCTGGCACCCGCCGGTGCTCCGACATACTTGTATTGCCAGGGTCGCAGGCGGGCGCCTGGGTCAGACTCCGCCATGCAAACCATACCTCAGGGCCGTCAGGCCCATGGGGCTGTGTGCTGCAGAGCGTAGCCGCTGCCACACCTCCTATGGTTGAACGGAGGAGTCATGCCCCGTCAACGGACTGGCCTTCTCAAGCCCCACAACACACGGCGGGCGGGCGTCCCATTCCACTGGGGGGTCGCCCCCAGTGGAATGAACCCCCCCTCCCCCGCCGATCAGTCCCCCGACCGCTCGGCGAGTGGCGGCCGCGGCCACGCAACCCCGCCACGGGTGTCCCTCCGTCCACGCATCTCCTCACCCTCCACCATACCGCCACCCAGCCGCCAGCAGCCGTCCAGCCGCAGCAGGCTCCAGCCGGCCCAGCAGGCACCACGCCGCCACTCAGTGAACAGCTCATCCCGCCGGTGGCAGTCGCGGCACCAGAGGGGGCGGGGGCCGCCTCCCCGGGTGACGGCAGCGCACCCCCCAAAGGAGGCGGCGCCGGCCGGAGCCGGGCAGGACCCGCACCCCCACCGGGAGGGGACGGGCATCAACACGCAGCGCCGGCCGCCCGCGCCCGGGCATTGCGACGACCCCCGGCGCACCCCTCCCACCAGGGGGGGCCAAGGCAGCGGTCAGCGGCGCAAACGCACGGCGCCGGGTTCAGGAACCCACCAGGAGCGGGGGACACCGCCGCAGGCGGACGCGACCGCGGGCCACCACTGGGCGGCCCGCCGGACCCGGTTCCACCACAAGGGACCCGGCTCGCGTCTGGATCCCTCCCCCGTCCCCCCGCCGATCAGCCCCCGACCGCTCGGCGAGTGGCAGGACCGCGGCCCACGCAACCCGCCACGGGTCTCCCTCACCTCCACCATACCGCACCCAAGCCGCCAGCCAGCTCACCGTCCCAGCGCGAGGCAGGCTCAGCCGGCCGGGGAGGCAGGCAGCCGCGCGCCACTCAGCTGAATCAGCGCATTTCCCGGCACGGACCGTTCGCGCGCGGCAGCCGCCAGCCCAACAGCGGCAGCCCACTGCGCTGATCGGCGCTGCAGTGCCACCTCCGCACTCAAACACCACCAATAAGTCCACCGACCCCACGGCGGCTCGGGGAGAGGGCATCATAGACGTACCCCCACCCACTCGCACTGGGGGGGGGGGGCACCGAGAGGAAGGGACGCAGACGTGCGCAGCCCACCGGCCCCGGTGATGGCAGCGGCGGCTCCACCACCGGCAGGCCAGGGAGGGGGTCCAAGTGGGACACGCACCCGTCCCACAGTACATTTCCGTCAACAGTAACGGCCACTCCCACCGAACCTGAGGGGGTCAGGGGGGGGCACGCAAACAAACACTCCGAGCCAGTCACCACTGGGGGGGGACAACAGAGGGGAGCCGCACTCACCCACCTTCCCCGCCCGCAGCGGCAGCGGCAGCCCAGCCACCGGCAGCGGCAGCGGCGGCGACAGCAGCAGCAGCAGCGGCGCGTCCGGCGGCGACGGCGGCGGCGGCGGCAGCGGCGGCAACGGCGGCGCCAGCAGCAGCGCCCCCCCCCGCCGAGGGGGGCGGCACCAGCGGCGCGAACGGCGGCGACCGCGCCCGCACCAGCGTCAGCGGCGACACCGGGAGCCGCCCCGACAGGAGCGCACGCGGCGCCAGCGGCCGCAGCACGGACGGCGACACGGACGCCGCCCGCGACGGCAGAGGGGAGCGCAGCCACCGCGACCCCGGCGTCGGCCTCGGCATCAAGTCGAAGGCCACCGACCGGACGGGCAGCGCCACAATCCGGACCGGCGGCGGCAGCGGCAGCGGCAGCTGCAGCGGCCAAAGCAGCCGCGAAGGCGGCGACGCTAGCAGAGAAGGCGGCTTCGAAGACGGTAGAGACGGCAGCGGGCGCGGCCCCAGGGCCGCCGGCAGAATCGGCCGCACAGACGCCGGGAGAGGCCGCAGCAGCGGCAGCGGCGCCGCCAGAGTCGGCGACCGAAACGCCGGCAGAGACCGCGGCGAGGCGGCGGCAGCAGCGCCGACCGGCCCGGCGACNAACAGGGAGAAGAAAGATAAGCTGAGATACTCATCACCTTGCCTTCTGTCCTCCGAACGACAGGCACCCAGACACAGCATACAGTGGTGTAACATCCGCCGTTTTTCAGTATTCTGAACAAGAACAATGTAGTGCAGTAATTTATGAGTTGTTTTGTTGCTTGCAAAACAGTTCTGTCAGAAGTCCATTGGCTATTCTGAAATCTAATTATCATTGTCATCGTCTATCGCGTTATTGACGTCAGCTTAAGCTTCACTTACGGTGATGTTGTGGAAGGACCGGTTCATCGAGTTGATGAACCGGCTAGTGAGCCCGGGGACCATGTCGGTGGTGCCGACTGCTGTTGCTGCCTCGCGCAGCGTCCGGTCCAGCGTAGAGGTGCTGCTCCGCACGCTGGGCAGCAGCAGGTCGGTGTCGGCTGCCAGCAAACAATACGGGCTCCTTTGTCAAGTCACTGTGCAGCACGGCACAGTCATTGCGGTCATACAGTTCACTTGGTCCAGTCACAGTCAAGAGGCGCGCTACAGGGATTCGTCATACATAGATTTAAAAAAAAAATGGGTAGCACCTAAATGCTTCAGATCTGAATATGTCACATCAAGGAACCCATATTCAGCTATTGTGAACCTGACTTACCGTTGTTGCAGGCCGCTTGCTCAAGGTAATGAGCGGCCGGAGATGATCCCGGAAGTAGAGGGGCCTCCAGACGACCCTGGACACGACACCAGCGGCCTCGCCGCGGGTGCGCAGCGTCTTGGTGGCGGCCGAAGTACCAGGAGTTACATCTGGTGGCCCTTCCTCATTTCCTGCGTCTCCTCGTGAACAAAAAACGGCCACTTCTGAAGACAGTACTTTCTAAAGGTGCTGTACAAGAGACGGGAAAGGAGACGCTGCTACAATAGAACAGGTGAAGCGGAACATGACACATGGTTAAGAAATATAGGCTCCACAGCTGCCGCGGAGGCGATAACGGCAGCGACCCTCTGCTCTCTGACGCACAATTTAAAGCTGTCAATGAATTCATAAACATTATCATATCATGAAAGCATTTAAAGCATCTATTATGGCGATAGTTTTTGATCGGTGAACGTTAGCTTTCTCCCGACGGCCAACTATGTTAAACTGCCTAGGTATATAGTGAATACAACCATACCTCTGCCAGGGCAAACTCCGTCAGCGTCGTCCCCTTGACGGCGCCCGTCCGGTAGCCGCTCAAATTGCTTATAGCAATGAAGAGCAGCCTGAAAACATTAAACATTACAGTGAAGGATTACATGGCGCTTGATCAGCTGATGTCGACCGGTGACCGGTAAGAACGCTGATTTCAGATTATCTATAATATATCAACAATCAATTGTGATCGAATGTGAACAGCCGTGTCTGCTCAGAGCCACTTACAGCACACAATTAACACCGTGGCCGGGTTGTGTCTACAGTTGTGTCCACTATTGTGCACATCACCTGCGACATCACCTGCGACGGCGCGCCGCCGTCACCCGGCTTTTAAAAAAAAGGCTACCCCTCCCAGCGGCACGGCGGTCGGCCGCGACGGCCGGCCCGCGAACGATTCGCGGGGCAGCACCCCTCCCAACAGGGCGGGCGCCAAGCCGGCGGCCATCGGCGCGTTCGCCGGCACCAGACTCGCCCAAAAAGGGGGACGCACAGTGGGGGGGGGGCGGTCAGGACCCACCCCCCTCCACCGATGAGCCGCACCGGCCACCCTGCGCACGGTAGTTATCCGACAGCAGCAGGACAGGAGTACGTCCGGCCAGACCGCGACCAAAACCGGCCTCCGGCAAAGGTCAGTGGTGGATTAGGGAAAGCGAATGGTCAGGGGATAGGGTCCGAGGACGGGAGCAAGCAGGGCGGCCCGCCAGAGATGTGTTACACAAGATGTACAGCCCGCGATTGCGGCACCCCACCACAGGGGAGGCCCCAGAGGGGGCGGCGGCCGCCATCCACCCCCAACCCCGCCCAGTCCTGCGGCGGCAGGAACGGCGCCGCCAGCGGCAGGTCAGGGGGAGGGCCACGGGGGGCACTCCCAGCACATCAGCACGAGTATCAGCACGAGTACCCACAAGCACAAGCTCCAGGCACGGGTACCTACAACGCGAGCATCAGCACGAGTACCAACAGTACGAATATCAGCACGGGTACCTACAGCGCAGGTATCAGCACGTGTACCTACAGCACGAGTATCAGCACAAGTACCCCACACATCCACCTTGTGACAAACAGTCCATTAGCCACAGACGGCAGGGTCAAACTTACTCCGGAAGCGGGACCGCATTATGGGCGGTCGGCGGCGGCCGGGGGACTGTTGGACGCCGCCTGCAGGTTAGGCCGTGCAGATGTTTTCTTATTGTCCGCCTGTGGGTTCTCAGTCAGGAAATACTTTGCACTCCGCTTCTTTTGCCATCCTGACTGGCCGTGGCCTGGTCGAGATCTGTTGAAGTTAAACCACATTAAGTCGGCCGTGATATATCTTCTTTATAGCCGTTAATTTATAACCTAATAATATATATATATATATATATATATATATATATATATATTATATTTATATATTTTATATTATTATATATAAGTATATGAAAAAAATTAACCTCATGCCATAATATGTTGTAAATATTAAAAGAAATCCTGGAATTTCTTTTAATGTTTACACATATTATGAGCATGAGGTTAATTTTTCATATACTTATTTTACTAATTATGCTCAAAGTAACGTTTGATTTCATTATATATATATATATATATATATATATATATATATATTTATTTATATACGTTTAAAGCCCCCAGACAACATAACGTATGTTTTAAAAACTTACAATGTGAACTGGTGTCGTTGCTTCTAGTACGCTGGCAATATTATCTGTATTTATAATGTTCACAAACTGGGAGCTGTAACTTGATGTTATGTTTGTTATATCAATAACTTAAACGCAAATATACGGTAAAAAAATATATATATATATATGTATATATCTCTCTCTCTCTCTCTCTCTCTCTCTCTCTCTCTCTCTCTCTCTCTCTCTCTCTCTCTCTCTCTCTCTCTCTCCTTCTCTCTTTCTCTTCTCTCTCTCTCTCTCTCTCTCTCTCTCTCTCTCTCTCTCTCTCTCTCTCTCTCTCTCTCTCTCTCTCTCTCTCTTACATGTTTGGTTTGCACGTCGGATGCCGCGGATGGCGTCAGCGAACACGTCAAACTCGCCGGCCATCGCACGGGAGTGCAACGTGGTGCGGCCCTGCCTGACCCGCGTGCAGAAGTGCACCAAAGCCTTGATGAGGCGGTCACCATTGTTAGGCCGTGCCCTGAACTCCATGGTGACCGCCTCAATCACCTGTCATCAGAGATATCGTACACAACTGACGTCAAGTACGAGCAATAATCGACCAGGCTCAGAATTGTTAAACAGTGCAATTTGTGTTCACCATGGTCTGGTAAAATGTTCTGACAAGTAAAACCGGAGAGCCATCGAATCTCTTAGCAATTATATTTGTCGTCACGGAATGCTTACCACTCTATTTGGGGCAAAAGCTATAAATTTACACCCGCCGATAAATGACAACAGAAGACACTAACGGCTCTGGTGCGCTGCGCGTCGGTGACCACCGTCCGCCAGTCGCTGTCGGGCGGCAGGTCAGCCAGCAGGAGCACCTTGGCCAGGGCCTGCGACTGGTATAGGTTGTCTGTTCGATACTGGGAACAGACAAATGTTTTACGGGCGCCATCACACACTACTAGCACTGTTAACAGCTGTTCTTTATAGCGATGCAGACGCAAATTATTTTGTCGAACCATCTGACCCACTTTATGGCCCGTATTATCGCGAATAATGGACATTGCCTTCCTTTTTATAAAGACGTACATTTCGCATAGAAGTTATATTACAATTTAGATAAAAAATGTTTGTTTGTTTTTAAGCTTGCAGCTTAATAAAGTACGCTTTGCCACAGCTCTGACTCACCTCTCGTAGATGCGAGAAACAGAGTGTGGTTTTCTCCCGTTCGCGGACGGTATGAGGCGAGCAAAGGACCATCTCTGGTGTCGACTCGCCGGGCAGCAGACGCGTCCGTGCGAGAGTGCAGCTGCACCCGGACGCCGCTGGATCTCACGCTGTCAATCACAGTGGCACACATCAGTCCGGCTTGACGGGTCAGCTCTTTTGTCAGAACACGGCCATAGCTCGTGTGGTTTTGCCTGTGCTTATTCTGTAGGTTCTTAGAACGGGGTTCCATTCCGACCTACTGATGCCGTTAGATGCAAACGTTAAGGGGACTGTGTTCCCACCGTTTCAAAAGTTATCAAATGTACGCCTTATGCTGGTCTAAATATTAAGGAAATTGCTGCCGGAACACGATTAGGAACATTTGCTTCTCACTAACAGTGCTTTATTTCATAAAAAATATGTTTTAATTATTTGGCGCTGATGGAAAAGCATATGAAGGATTTTTTTGGAAATAGAGAAAAACCTTCCACGCTGCTATATGTATGAACTAGTGTATGGCTTATGTACGAGCCAAATGTTAAAACAAAGCCGACTTCACAAACATTGGGTAAAGAGAGATGACGACATCGATTAAGAACTAATGTTAATACACTATAGGGTTCTTGTTGGAGATGTCAAAACCAAACGCAAATTTCTCTGTAATTCGACCTCAGTGGTTGTTTTAACTTATACCATACATAATTGCAATGCCAAGCACGAAAATGGCTATCACAAAACTAAAAAATAATGTTAAAGGTGGGACAGTCCCTTTAAATTGGTTGTGTTATATGTAAAGCAGGCTTATATGTGTATATATATATATATATATATATATAATATATATATATATAATATATATTATATATATATATATAATCACAACGTAGATAACCACATACTGTTTTAGGAAAGAAGCAGGTACATATTTTGGGTTGAAGTTTGGTGAGGGACAAAAATTCACTAATATCATTAAACAATCAAATATCAGGTATAAAATTTGCAAACTTTCATGCACGCTAACAGTATTAAAAACTGCAGATGGCTTACAATCGTGACCCGTATTTCTCTGATATCGCGTGGAATTGCTTAATCATCACAATCAAAATCACACTTACATCAATGGCGGGCCACGCTGTCCGGTGGATTGGGCGATGGAGAGCCGGCCGGGCCGCCCGCGCTCACGCACGCAGGCACTGCAGAACAGAGTGACTGCTGCTTGATTCAACACATTGTGACACAGCGAGTGCGAGAGATGCGAGACCAATCGGCCTCTCATTGGAAGACCAAACTCGTCCAGCACATGCCATATTTCCCTCGCAGGCAAGAGGGCAAGAGGGCTCATTCAGCAAATCATATCTCAGCCACAATGTTACTGGCGGAAATATCAGACGTTTGTACTCACCAGCGTGCGCGAGAAACACTCGGCATGGCGGATCCCGGCACGCACGTCCTCGCCGCTGTGATTGTTTCGGACATGGTACCGGAATCTTTCAAGGGCCCGACTGCCGGAGCCAAAACCGGCAGCTGGCACGCACCCTGGACACCGCACTTCGCCGCTGGAAATAGCATTTTAATACTTTACTTATCGACATTTACATATTATGTTATGGTATTCTGTCATGCCAAAATACGGTACATTTAATATTGAATAGTTTACCGTGTTAAGCAAAAACAAATGTTATCAGATACATGTGTCTTAGGAATTGGCATAATTTAATAGAAACAACACAAATACCAGGCTGATATTGGCATCTACTTTCCAACTTAACGTGCTTTGTTTTTGAAAAACCAGATTATCGATATTGAACTGAAACGGTTGGCTGCTTGCTGCCACGGGTCGTAGGTAATCACCGACAATTATACATAAGAGGGCGGCAAAACGGCTTAAGCCCATAAAATAGCTATGGAATAAGGAAACAATATTCAGCACCATCCCAAACTGGAGTATTTTCACAGGATGTCAACAAATACCTTGCCATTTGTATGATCATTGATTGTTTAACCAAGACACGTTGGCAAATTACATCACATTACAAACCTGTCGGACTAATTCATTAAAACAAGGGTGTGATAATGATCTGGCCAACTTACGTTTCAGATCTTTTGCCAGTGTATGTTAGACACGCAAGCTCCCCGATGGCCACCAACTCACGAGCGGCGGCATAAAAGGTCGCCTCCTCAGCGACGCCTTGCCGTCCGTGCTCGCGTTTTAGGTGGGCGGTGTGCCCCCGGATGGCGTTCTCGGTGGAGAATGTCCGGCCACACAGGCATCGGGACGCACTCTTTAGTTTTTCGAAAGAAAAGGAGAGATTAGAGATAGAGATAAAAAACACTTTCTTACGTAAGTCGTGCATACATGTATGTGATTCTGCTGGCCACGTATCATTTCATATTACAGTGGCACAGTGGCTGATTGATTGCCAAATATGCACAAACAAAGCGCAATGCAATTACAGTCGCAAATAATCGAAGCAATTGTCAAAAGAGTAAAATAGCATTATTCACTCTATGCATAACTATTTATACAATCACATGGCAAAAAAAGCGTCAGGTTACATTTTTAACTGACTACAAATTTAAGCTGCACAAGCTAGCGATACTCAATATACGCGAGTTACAAAGTATAACCTAACGCATTATTGTTCAAGATGATGTTTGGGACAAATAGACGTGCACCAAGACGCATTCACTTCTACCAAACGCTGCATTCTACATATGCATTGACTTACCAAATCCATCTGGCACCGCCTGGGACTGGAGCTGCGCATCTTCCGGAAGCTGTGGCTCGGCCAGCTGCGGGTCCTGCAGCAGCAGNGGGTTTGGCGATGATAAGTGCAGTGAGTTTCAAAAGTTTGATAGGTAGGTCGTCAGGGCCAGTCGATTTATTTGGGTTCAAGGAATTTAGAATAGTTAGAACTTCTTGCTCGCTGGTGGCGATGTAGGTCGAGATGGTAATCGCGCGGTTCTGTTCGTTTTTGGATTGGGCGGAGGGTTTATGAGCTGCAGATATGTGTAGCGTGGATGTGCTCTGCAAAATAGTCCGTCGAGTAAGGGTCGCTTTGTCGTGGTCGTCGGTATTGTGTCCAGTACAGGTCCCTTTGGAGCGTGGAATAGTATCCCGTCTCGAGTACGTCCGGTATAATGCGTAATGTCCTGGTGGTATTTGCCATGGGTCGCGTCTATGTGAAAGAAGCTTCTGTACCTGGGAGTGGATGTGTGCGTTTTTCAGTCGTCTGTTCATAGATGTCACTGTATTGCGCTGATAGCGCCATCTGTTCCAGTTGTAGTCAGTTGGGGTCTGTCTAGCGAGTCTAAACAGTCGGTCACGTTTACGGATGTTTCTCCGTAGCTCTGCTGTCACCCAGGTCTTTTGGTCTGATCTGAACTGTCTGCGTCTCGTTGGGATGGAAGCGGCGGCTGCGTTAAGTATGGCGGCAATGAAACTGGTCTTGTCGCTGTGTCCAATGTCGTTGTCGATGATACGTGTCCCAGTCGGTGTCGATGAAGGAGTCGGGTCAGAAGTTGTAGCGTCCATATTAGAGTAGTCCCAGATAATCTTGTGTACCTCGTACGTGTTAAGTGGTGGCGGTATTATGTTAAGTGTCGTGAATATGGGGCAGTGATCCAGGTTTGCGAATGGTGATAATGTACCGCTGTGTGCAATAATGTCAATGTTACTAGTGAATATGAGGTCACGTAGGTTGGCGCAGTTACTAGTAATGCGAGTCGGTTGGTCGATTACTCGGTGTAGACCTAAACTGTCCGCGGTGTATTTGAGGTTATGGTCGAAAACTGTTGTGCCGCTGTGTTGGTGTATGCTGTTGTCGAGGTAGATGTTCCCTGTGTTGAAGTCTCCTAATATTATTACGGATGTGGGCGTGAGATTTTGTGCCTGGCAGACAGCCTCCGACAAATTGTCTGTAAACTGCTGTAATCTGTCACTAGATAAGTTTGGGGGTAAATAGACGCAGCAAATCAGGAGAGTGAAATTTTGAGTTTTGAGTTTTGCCCAAATCCATTCTTCGTTTGCGCATTCTAAATGTTGAAGTCTCTGAACCGGTAGTGAAGAGTGTGTGTAAAGTGCAACCCCCCCGCCGTGTCTGGTTTTGTGTTTCGTTAGAGGTGCATGGAAACCAGTGACTGAATATAGGCTGTTGGCTACTGTGTGATCTAGTTTGGTTTCCTGTAAGGGGCCAATATTTTAACGTTGTTTCAGCTTCGACAAATTGGTGCAGCTCGTCAATTTTACTGTCTGCTGTTATACTGTTGATATTTATGTGTGCTACGGTAAGTTGTTGCGCTATAGATGGGCCTGGATTTGACTCTATACCGCTTAGAAGGAGTAAAATGTTTATGTTTTTGAACGATCCGAGCCGTCGCGAGTGTGAATTTGATTCAATATCGAAGAGAGGGGGAGCGAAAAACAGGCGTCTGCGGTCCCCGGTCTCGAGTGGAGGTCGGTAATGTGGCATGTGTGTCAGCGTGGCGTGTGGTGCACTTGTGTCTGTGGGGTTTGCAGTGATGCCTGTAGAAAGCGCTCGCAGCGGTGGAGGTCGGGCGACAAGTCGTGAATTTTGAGGAAAGGTCGCTCGGGTCTGAAAAACTGGCGCGGATGGGGCTCCCGGCGAGACAGCGGCGAGGCTAGGCGGAACGCGTAGGCGGCAGTGGGTGGCGACGCGAGAGTGCACTGCGGACAGAAATGAGGCAGTTCACCGAACTCGATCTATTTGGAAAGTAGCCACATATACCATAGAGGCACGAAATAAGCCCAACACAAATAGTTACAAAAGTTAACAACAAACAATACAAAAGCAAACTAAAGTAATGCTTAAGCAATTATTCGCTGGAAACGCTGCTACATAATATTCAAACAGATCACGCTACACAACATGCAACACCATAATAATGTGCTCGCGAACACTCCTCCACTCGTCCCGGTTGGCGGCCGTGGGGGACGGGGGGGGTTGAAAACATGTCAATGAGTGGGTACAGTTTGACCTTGAATAACTGGAGGGCACAGGGGAAGGGTGGTGAACAGAGCGGTCAGCGAGAACAGAGGGGAGCGGGTACAGGGAGGGATGGACCCGCTCTTACCAGCTTGCCAAGAGGGGCGGGGCGGGATAGCGCTCACGCGAGTCTTGGTAAAGCGGCGTTGTAACTCAGCGTCTGAGTCAGCTGGCCCACAGCCGCTACAGCCTAGGTACGTCCGCGGGAGGCGCGGTTGCAGGCTCTGGCGATCGCCCCGCGGGACGGTCCGTGATTTCTTACGCCCCCACGGGCCGCGCCGGTCCAGCTCCAGGTCAGGAACGGGTCGTCGAGCCACCCGAGCACGGCGCGCGGTGATCAGTCGGGGCTCAGCTGGCGCGGACCGGCTACGGACCGGTCTTGCTTCCGGCCGGCCGTGTTCCTGGTACAATGTGTATGTCCGTCCGCTGCATCACCGGCCGCCGCCGCCACCCCGACGAAGACGACGAGGAGGCTGCGGGCGGTCTCTGCTCCACCAGCTTCAGGAGATCGGCCAGGGAGCGGATGACGGTGGTTGGGAAAACAGAATAATGACAGGTTCGGGATGATCTGTATTACAGTATAAACGCGTATCATTTCGCGAGCAGACCTCTCCGGAACGGCGATAACCAGTGACCTGCCGCTCGCGACCGCCATTGCCGGGCTTTACGGCAGATGCAGGGCGGCCGCGAGACGGCGTAGAGCAGACTCGGTATCATTGCTGGAGTTCACCAGAGTGGCGGAGAGGTCGCCCAGCTGAGTCTGAAGGTCGCTCAGCTGACCCTGCAGCGAGCGCAGTCTGCCATTTTGGTCTCCGTCGACCAGAAGTCGGATCTGCGAAATAAGGGATGTAAATGAGGGAATGAACCAGCCGGTGCATCGATAGATTTAATCCTGAGCTGACAGGCATAGAGGAGTCACTTGCAGACGAAATGTGAGGGTACCAACTTTACAATTTACCTAAAAACAACAAAAATCATAACACGCCTTTCCCAATGTGCAATCCAAAATGAGTTGAACAAACAGAGTTGAATAGAAGAATGGATTAATCAAAACAGGCTGATTTGCAGTAGAGGTATGGAAGGTTGGGTTGAGCTTACCTGGGGCACAGGCAGCACGCCGAACAGACTGCCGATGGCAATAAATAGTTGTACTACGGCGATGGCCGTAAGAAGATAATCTAAGGTGCGGTACATAGTTAACGAGGGTGGGGAGGATATGAAATTTGGGTAGGAGAGCAGAAGGCCGCTGTGACCAGGAGAGCCAGAACAGAAGTGAGGCATCTCTCCGGACCAGAGAATAGCGAACGAAGAGATGCAATATGACCTGGGGGGAGGGAAGAGTAGGGTCTCACGAGTAAACGACATATGCATCATACACTAACACACGAACACAAGACTAGAAAACACAAGAGCACTATAATAGCATCATATATCACACTATCACAGCATGCATACCAAATATATACTACCCACTAAACATAAGATACACAGACAAATATAAACATAAATAAATGCACACACTAAATACACACACACACACTAAGTACACATATACACACACTAAATACACATACATATAAAACACACTAAATGCTAATACAACAGCGGCGGTAGTAAACTTTTTTCCTCCCGGCTAGCCGACTAGCTATGGCCGGGGATGAGGGCAAAGTTACGGCTGAGTCGTAGCACGGTGGACGGCAGAGAAGCAGCGGCGGTGGACGGTGGACGGCAGAGAAGCAGCGGCGGTGGACGCAGAGAAGCAGCGGCGGTGGACGGTGGACGGCAGAGAAGCAGCGGCGGTGGACGGTGGACGGCGAGCGACCGTAGCGGTGGCGGTGGCTTTGGCGAGCGGCAGCATCTGTGAACATTATTGGACGTCACTCAGTGTTTTGTACAACTCAGTGTTAATGGTCCTTACATTTTTGCACGCAATATTTTGAGTAAGTTTTCGGCAAAGGCTTTTCACTTAAATCTACACAAAGTAATATCATTTCGCTAAAAATAGTATTATTGTATTATAAAGTCAAATAAAACAGCTTGTTCCCCTTTGTTTTGTGATCGAGTGTGATGTACCTTGTCCAGTTGGCTAATTCCAGAGTCAGAGCTTGTTAACATTGCTCCCCAATATAGGTCACCAGCGCCAAATGCTCCCACTCACTGTCAACACGTACCTATTGTCGCCGACCTCGCTTCCGTGACCACTGGTATCGGGTGCGGCAGAAGTTGTTGTGTCGCCGCATCGCACACAGCACGGCCGCCAGATTTCGGAAGCGACGGCCGGTGTCAGATGTGACGAGGCGGTTCTTCACCGCCTCGTACCACTCAATCACCGCCGTCTCAGCCGGGCTCCATCTGGCGAACCGGCTCCTCCCAGTGGCCGGCGTCACCCGCCGGAACACCTGTCCGGGCGCCAGACCGAACTGGTGCTCCCGCACCGTCCGGTAGAACGGCTCCACCGCCGCCACGATCTGCACGCCTGAGGCGTCCTCCGTCTCCACCACCGGTCCGGTGGGAAACACCACTGCTTCCTCCTGACAAATAGAAGCACATTATTGTCAAACACAGAGCTTAATGCAGTCTTGGTGGCGTCCGTTGCGTTATTTTTCAAATAGTTGTATGCTCTAGAGGTTCGACCATTCTTCCGTTAATGCTCGACGATAACTTAATGATATAATATTCGTGTGAAATGTATTTACTGACAAATGAATCTGACAAAAGCGATGTAAGGATAACTGCGTCATTACCTGTTGCTGCGGTGCAGAGACCAGGGGCAGGGTCGGCTGTGGCGGCTCAGTGGCACGCAGCTCCAGCAGAAGCTCCGGCTCTGGCTCCGATGTCCGCTCCGGCTGTTGGGTCGGAGGCGGAGAGGGAGTGGGAGCAACGGTTCCGGCTGAGACCCGTGATGGTCCCGGCAGGGACAATTCGAAGCGAGAGCCATCACTTGCCGCAGAGGCAGCAGAAGACGAACCCTGCAGACATAAAGCAGATACACATTGATCAGCTGCACGCATGTAGCAGATTTGAAAGAGCGGAAAATACGTGACAGATATGGATTGGTGACAAAGCGTATATTATGTCAAACAACATGAGTCAGCAAAGAGCAGGTGGAACGGGACTGGTGCACTAAATACCCGCTTACCATTACGGCTAGGCGGAAGTCCATCGTGTATGACGTCAGACGATGCCTGTGGTCATACGCCGAATAATGAGTTTCCGCCGTATTGGTCGAGTGGGCCCGTACTTCTGCTGCTGTCTGGGCAGTGTGCTGGAGCCGGCCGGCCACCCTCATCTCATGGTCCTGACAACAGGGAGGGAGAAAGATAAGCTGAGATTACTCATCACCTTGCCTTCTGTCCTCCGAACGGCAGGCACCCAGACACAGCATACAATGGTGTAACATCCGCCGTTTTTCAGTAATCTGGACAAGAACAATGTAGTGCAGTAATTTATGAGTTGTTTTGTTGCTTGCAAAACAGTTCTGTCAGAAGTTCATTGTCTATTCTGAAATATAAATTATCATTGTCATCGTCTATCGCGTTATTGACGTCAGCTTAAGCTTCACTTACGGTGATGTTGTGAAATGCCCGGTTCATCGAATTGATGAACCGGCTAGTAAGCTGGGGGACCATGCCGGTGGTGCCGACTGCTGTGGCTGCCTTGCGAAGCGTCTTGTCCAGCTGAGACGTGCTGCTTCGCACGCTGGGCAGCAGCACGTCGGTGTCGGCTGCAGCAAAACAATACGGCTCCTTTTTAGTCACTGGCAGCACGGTACAGTCATGCGGTCATACAGTCACTGGTCCAGTCACAGTCAAGTGGCGCGCTCACAGGGATTCGTCATACATATACTAGATAAACTACACTGGGTAGTCACCTACATGCTCAGATTGAATATATCACATCAAGGAACCATATTTAGGCTATTGTGAACTGACTTACCGTTGTGCAGGCGCTGCTCAAGAATGAGCGGCCGGAGATGGTCCCGGAAGTAGAGGAGGGCCTGCCAGACGACCCTGGACACGACCACCAAGCGCCTCGCCGCGGTTGTGCAGCGTCTGGTGGGCGGCCGTGTAACCAGGAGTACGACTGGTTGCCCTCCTCATCCTGCATCTCCTGTGAACAAAAACGGCACTTTCTGAAGACAGTTCTTTCTAAAGGTACTGTACAGAGACGGAGAGGAGACACTGCTGTAATAGAACAGGTGAACGGAACATGACACATGGTAACGAAATATAGGCTCGACAGCCTGCCGCGGGCGATAACGGGCAGCGCTCCTCTGCTCTCTGACGCACAATTTAAAGCTGTCAATGAACCATAAACATTTATCATATCATGAAAGCATTTAAAGTATCTATTATGGCGATAGTTTTTGATCGGTGAACGTTAGCTTTCTCCCGACGGCCAACTATGTTAAACTGCCTAGGTAGATAGTGTGTACACCCATACCTCTGCCAGGGCCATCTCCGTCAGCGTGGTCCCCTTGACGGCGCTCGTCCGGTAGCCGCTCAAGTTGCTTATAGCAATGTAGAGCAGCCTGAAAACATACACATTACAGTGAAGGGTACATGGCGCTGATCAGCTGATGAGGACTCGGTGACCGGTAAGAACGCTGATTTCAGACTACCTATAATATATCAACAATCAATTGTGATCGAATGTGAACAGCCGTGTCTGCTCAAAGCCACTTACAGCACACAAGTAACACTGTGGCCGGTAAATGTGTCACTTTTAAGCACATCACCTGCGACAAACAGTCATAGCACAGTACGGCAGGGTCAAACTTACTCCCGGAAGCTGACCGCGTATGGGCGGTCGGGCGCGGCCGGGGGACTGTTGACGGCCGCCTGCAGGTAGGCCGTACAGATGTTTTCGATTGACCGCCTGTGGGTCTCAGTAAGGAAATAATTTTTTGTATTCTCGCTTCTTTGCCTCCCTGCTTGGCCCTTGGCCTTGTCGAGATCTGTTGAAGTAAAACACATTAAGGCCGGCCGTTAATATATACGTTTATAGCCGTTAATTTATACCTAATATATATATCTCACTCTCTCTCTCTCTCTCTCTCTCGCTTTCTTACATGTTTGGTTGTCACGTCGGATGCCGCCGATGGCGTCAGCGAACACGTCAAACTCGCCGGCTATCGCACGGGAGTGTAACGTTGTGCGGCCCTGCTTCACCCGCGTACAGAAGTGCACCAAAGCCTTGATGAGGCGGTCACCATTGTTAGGCCGTGCCCTGAACTCCATGGCGACCGCCTCAATCACCTGTCATCAGATATATCGCACATAACTGACGTCAAGTACGAGCAATATTCGACCCGTCCATGCATGTTAAACAGTGCAATTTGTGTTTACGCAAATGTCTGAAATAAATGTTCTGACAACGAAACTGAGAGCCAATCGAATTTCTAGCACTATATAGTCCGTCAGCGAGAATGCTAATACACGTCCATTTTGGGTCAAAAGCTAAGTTAAATACACCGCCGATAAATACACAGAAGACTACAACGGCTCTGGTGGCGCTGCCGTCGGTGACCACCGTCCCGCCAGTCCCCGCTGTCCGGGCGCAGGTCAGCCACAGGAGGCACCTTGCCAGGCCTGCGACTGGTAGAGGTTGTCTGTTCGATACTGGGAACAGACAAATGTTTTACGGACGCCATCACACACTACTAACACAGTTAACAGCTATTCTTATAGCGATGAAGACGCAAATATTTTGTCGAACCATCTGACCCACTTTATGCCCGGACTATCGCTAATAATGACATGTCTTCGTTTTATAAAGACGAGATTTCGCACTAGAGTTAATATTGCAATTAAGATGAAAAAAAGTTGTTTAAGTGCAGTTTAAAAGTACGCTTTGCACAGCTCTAGACTCACCTCTCGTAGATGAGAGAACAGTGTATTATTTGCGTTGCGACGGTACGAGGCGAGCAGTATTTGTTCGCGTGTCGCCTCGCCGGGCAGCAGCGCATCTTGTGCCGAGATGGCAGCTGCCACCCGACGCTGCTGGATCTCACGCTGTTAATCACAGTGGCACACATCAGTCAGGCTTGACGGTCAACTCTTTTGTCAGACACGGCCAATAGCCCGTGTGTTTGTTCTTATTCTGCTAGGTTCTTAGACGGGTCCATTTCCGATACTGATGCGTTAGATGCAAAACGTTAAATGATTGTGTTATATGTAAAGCAGCTTATATCTATCTATATATATATATATATTTATATATATATATATATA
>VOPJ01006974.1:0-11077 GCA_014673585.1 Semibalanus balanoides | reverse complement strand
CCCCGCACGTTAACATAATAATGGCCGCCTGCAAGAAATAGGGTTAAGCATCCAAACACGATTGTCAAGTTAGACCGTTATACAGGAATCCTGGATGTGAACTCAACCAATTAAATATTATATAAGATTAGACATAAAACTGTCTTATAATATGGAATGCTACGACTGCTAAAATCTTGCTGCAATTCTGAACCAACGTACAGGATATCCTGTGCGCTGGTTCAGAATTCCTGCAAGATTTTAGCAGTCGTAGCATTCCATCTTATAAGACTCTTCCATCTGAAAAATCTTATAAGATCTTGTAGCACTTCGCAGACAGTCCTACAAGATTTTGAAATCCTGCAACAGTAATCTTGCAAGACTTTAAAAAATCTTGCAGAACTGTCTGCGAAATCTTGCAAAGATCTTACAAATAGACGCAGATTCTCACAAGGTGCTTACAGATTTTCCACCTGGTTGACGGGGGCAGCAGGTCGCTAGCGAAAAGTTGTTGACGGGGGGGGGGTAGAGGCGAGTGCGTGATCAGCCATCCACTGCTGTATGACCGGCCGTTTTGGGGAAGAAAAATTGCGTTTCCAGAAGTTGGGCCCCGCCCAAGGTTCCGAAATCACAATTTTCCATTGTGGGGTCATGGTCTTAGCATATTCATGGTCCCTGGGCCCCCTGGATACGCCCCTGCAGGGGAACTTATTTTCGTAGTATTTGTTCGTGGCCATTTACAATCTACCCCTTCTATTATATATCTCCAAAAGCGTACTTACCATGATTGTAAAGGTTCTTCAAGAATAATAAATGGTAAAATATCTCTCATAGTGACGAAAGAGATTATTTAGTAAATACAACACAATATACGTAGTTTTCGGCTTGCGCCTTCATCAGCCATTCTGATTGCTCTGATAAAGACGCACGCCATTTCTTATTTTTTTTACTTTAAATTTGTTTTGGGCAATATGAGAGTAAGGTTGACACTTATTATTATTATCAGGTATGTCTCTCAAAGCAGTGCTAACCCGTGACGGTGAAAAACCATGCCTTGTGGATTTGTCATGAAATACATTCTGATTCTGATTCTGATTGACTGGTGGCTGTTTAACGCCCTCCTACCGTTTTTTCGTCATAACTAAAAAACGATTACCGCTATCAACGTGAAACTTAGGGTACGTTATTCTACATCAATTTCACGTCTTCTGCGTGAAAATGAGGTAATTTCGTTGATATTTTTTTAGATTTAACAAATTTATGACGTCACTACAGGTGTTTTTTACACATAAATCATCTCAACTTTAATAGACCGTACAAAGGCAAAAATAAGCAAAATGCAATCCAAAAACTGATAAAGATTGAAAATAAAAAGGGCTACAAAATGGGAATCTCATATTTCCAAATTTTTGAGTTCATGGCTCTCAAAATTTCACATTTTTTTGTAATGACTATAAAATCGAAATTTGCAAAAAATATCGGAAAACCCGGATGATATGTCAGAGAAATATATGTAAACAACTTACATACTAATTTTCAAAATAATATCGTCATTTTTGGCTGAGTGATCGCATTTACAGTGTTGGTAACTCATGATGTCATATTTTGAAGTTGCTTTTTTTGACAAGATACAGAAAAATAAACGACAGCACTGTTTTTCCGAGACAAAACTGGTTGAGAAACATGCCTTTTTGGTTTATATTTATCAATTAAAAAATGTATTTTCTGACCTTACTTTGACCTTAAATTGACCTTTACTTCGTATACATGAAGTTTAGTAGTCAAATGAGTATTACTATTGCTTTCCATGCGTAAAATGATTCATAAAACATGTGTTGCATAATTTTCGTAGATATTTTGCGTATAGTGACCTTTTGTGACCTGACCTTGACGCTTTGATCTGCCAATAATCATCACTTTAGATCATGAGGATGCATGTAGCATATTTTAAGATCACTTAGGTATTATTGTCGCAATCGAAGGCTTTGGATGGAAAGTATGTTCTCAACACGAGAATAAAAATTATTTGACCTTTGACCTGCCGTTGATTTTACATGTGACCTTCAATTTTAAGTTTTCTCGAATATAATTTCGATTTTCTTAATGAGTTGCTTTCGAATGCCATACTGTGGTATCGCTGCGGATCATTGGTTCGAAGGTAACCCAGCTGGGAGCGTTCACCCCCCCCCCCCCCAGTCAATTGTGTTTCAGATCAGACCCTAGTCAATGCCGGGTGGCGGGTTAAAGCCATTAAGAGCTCTCATAGGCTTAGGTACAGGGGTATGACCTCCTCACTTTTCGGCCCTTTTGTACTAAAATCTTGTTTTGCTGGTGATAAAAGTGTGTAATGGCAAAAGGCTCGACAAGACGAGAAGAGCCGAAATCTGTAAAGAAATCTTACATAACGGATTGAGTTTCCCTCAAAACGAGATGGAAATTTTACTGGCCTCTCTTTTCGTAACGTTTCTACGTCCCTGAGAGTTCTTCAATAATTGAGTTTATACCAAGCATGCTTGGTATTTTATCCAAGCATTGAGTTTATACTAAGCATAACACTCATTTATATAAATTCCTGGGACTCAAAGGGACATGAGTCTAGAACTGATTGCTGTTTGAACACAGTGACGTTATGCTATTCGCTGCCTTGGCTGAACTCTACCAGCTACCTATATAGTGCCTTGGAATGAATGGAGAATGAATGGATGAACTGCATATGTCAATAGCAGAAGTTCAATATTATGGGTACCAACTTTTAGCTGCCATATCATAATTTATTTCTTTAAAGTAATGTAATTAACACGCGCCCCACGCGTATTTCGGTATCCCGCATTATTAGTGCTACCGGCTATACTTAGGGAGGTCAAAAATTATATATTGTTTCGAAATTCGGTTAGGTAATCTTTCATATTTTTTTCTGCAGTGTCTCTGCATTTTTGTAATAAAAATATTCGACGGTTTTGTTTTTGTGATGACAAAATAAGTTTGGGGAAAAAAGCAAAAAAGAAATATCAAAAATGTTACAAAACCGGAAGAAATATTGGAGAGCAAAGTACGGACTCGGACAATGCCCAAACCAAATTGCAAAGCTGGGATATTCAGCCAAACACACTGGGGGAGATATTATGCCCCTCGTTATCTTCCGAACCAATAACCGCAACAAGACACGCAAGGCGGCAATAGAAAGTTGCCAATGAGACGATGTAAAACTTATGCAAAGTTTCAGAAAAAGAACAACTGCCAGGTCAGCGTCAGGTCAAAGGTCAAAACAGATTTGTTGGGGGAGGGGGTCATACTTTCCATCCAAAGTCTTATATTGCGACTACTATCGCACAAAGTGCTATCAAAGGTATAATGCATCTCCCATATAAGAAAATGTAACATTGTAAGCAAAGATGAATGTCAGGTCACAAAAGTTCACATTGCACAAAATATCTACGAAAGTCATGCAAAACATGTGTTTTGGGTTATCATATATTTATAATTATACAGCATCAGCTATTTCAACAACGTTAACTTAATTAAGGTCAAGGTCAGATCATAAAAGGTCACAAATTTAAATTGATTTATCTAAAAAAAAAAAAAAAAAACACGGGATGACCCATTGATGGACGAAGTCAAAGTTTAAAACGGAACACTATAATACACACTGACAATAATATGTTTAACATACATACCTAAGACGAAATAAAGTGAGTACACGAAAAATATGAAACGCTGCATGAATCTTAAAAATAAACGCTAAACGAGTGATGTGTAAAAAATACGCTAAAAATGAAAACACTGCAAGGGACTAGGAATGATCACATCAGTTGATGCAGATAAATAAATATGAATGTTTCTATACAATTTTTATTCTTCTTAGAAATACAGCAGTGACATTTATTTGTCTGTATCTGGTCACTTTAAGCCCAAAACAAATTGAAAAAATCCACCATGTTTATATTTATTAAATTTATTAATATAATTAATATGTATATATTATATAAATATTATATAATAATATAATATATTATATATATAATAATATATAATAATATAATAAATAATATATGATAATAAAATATATAAATAATGTAATACAATAAATATAAATATTAAATATAAATAAATAATAATAAATATAAAAAACAACAAATAAAATTGGCACCATACAAAACTTATGCTTAGGGGTCATAAGTCAGTAAAAAATGCCTATATTGCTTGGGAATAAGATATGAGTATCGTTCATTCTCTGTTCTCTGAGATATATTCCGTTTTTCACATTTTGTATTGATGTGAAAATTGTTTACAAAAAGTATTTTTGTTTAAAAGCCCCAAATATGTGATATGCGTTTAAAAAGAATGTTATTTCCTTTACTACGACGTTTTATATGATCAGATTGCATCGAATCTTAATTTTCCACGATTTTGCCAGCATTGATCGTTTTTCCATCATCAATGGCATGACATATGACATCATTAAAACGTCATCCCATCCCCCAATGTACTACACATATGTCATTGCAATTTGTAGGATCACGTATAATTGATGTAGCATAAGATACTACTGTGTCATACTGACATCGATCATTGTTTTCAAAATATTGAGAATCTCCGGGAGGAGTGGATAAATGATAAAAGAAACCGAACCCAAGTGGGGCGCGGTTTCATTAGGTACACGCAGACACGCAAGGCGTCTGCGTGTACCTAATGAACTTTAGGTACAAATAAATGACTCAACGATATAGGATTGAAAATGACCTCTAATTTGACCTAATAATAAATTAAGTTCCATATCCTCTTTGGGACGGAACTCCAGCAAAAAAAGTAAGGTAAGTCAACTTTCTGGGGGACGTCCCCCTCCAATTTTTATAACTGGGGGGGACGCGTCCCCCCGTCCCCCCCGTCCCCCCCGTCTTCGACGCCCATGAGGGGAGGGACATCAGTGGTAGAATAAAATTTTGCTCATCAGCCATATGCTGTTGACCACTGGCGGATCCAGCCTCCCAATATCGGCGGGGGGCTAATTTTCGCTGTGGGCCTCCGGGTCCTTGACCGGGAGGGGGGGGAGGGGGAGGTCGAGTCGTGAAAAATATAATTTTATCTAGTGTAAATTAATAAATGTTAAACTTACCTATACCCTAAATACGATTTCTCGCCGTGTTTAGTGCACTCAAATACCTACAAGATGAACGCCGGTACATAATCGTCACAAATGGGACTCATGACGGCTACTTCGCGCCATGATTTCCTCCTAATCCCCTGTAATTTGTGTACCACTAACCGCGAAAACTTGCTTAATTATAGATTATATATATATAGAAAATATAGATATAGATAATTATAGCAGGGGAACTCTTACTAGCGCGGTTATTAGCTTTCCGAATTAATACGTCTTTTTATTTGTATTACAGGTGTTCTTGCATTTTTTGGGGTGGGATATAATTTATATTGCCGCCCCTGTCGAGCGTGGAATAGGGGTGGGGAGCTTTTTAAATCATTTCCAGATCCGTTCAAAATTAGTCTCAAATGATTGACAGGGTCCATATCTAACGTGCGTGACCCTAACCTCAATTTTCACTTTTGAACTTGAAGGTCAAAATCGAGGTCAAACGACTAAAAACGTCCGGGTACCGCATAACTTCCCAAAATTATTGCCGGATCCTTTCCTGAATGGTCTCAAATGATAGCCAGGGTCTATATCTAACGTCCGTCACTCTAACCTCAATTTTGACCTTTGAACTTGGAGGTCAAAATCGAGGTCAAACGACCAAAAACGACCAGCTACCGCATGACGCCCAAAATTGTTGCCAAATCCTTTCCAAAGTCGTCTCAAATGATAGACAGGGTCCATATCTAACATCTCTGACCTTAACTCAATTTTGACATTTGAACTTTGAGGTCAAAATCGAGGATTCGGCATTACATTCGGGACGTTATGCGGTGCCCCGTCGTTTTTCCTCAAATTTGACCTCCAAGATCAAAGTTCACGGTTGAGGTCATTTTCACGGACGTTAGATGTGAACCGTGTTTTGAGACCATTTTGGAAAGAATCCGGCAATATTTCGGGACGTTATGTGGTACCCGGTCGTTTTTGGTCGTTTGACCTCGATTTTGACCTCCAAGTTCAAAGCTTCAAAATTCGAGGTTAGGGTCATGTACGTTTAGATATGGAACCTCTGGTTATCATTTGAGACCTTTCTTGGAAAGGATTCGTCAATAATTTTGGGACATTATGCGGTACCCGGTCGTTTTGCTCGTTTTAACTTGATTTTGACCTTCAAGGTCAAAGGTAAAAAATAAGGTTAGGGCCACGGACGCTAGATATGGACCCCGGCTATCATTTGAGACCATTTTTGAAAGGATCCGGGAATAATTTTGATACGTTATGTGGTACCCCGTCGTTTGACCTCGTATTTTACCACAAAGGTCAAATACCAATGCTTGTCACGGTTCTGATTATGGTCATGTACGTTAGATATGGACCCTGGCTATTATTTGAGACCTTTTTTGAAAGGATCCGGCAATAAATTTGGGACGTTATGCGGTACCCGATCATTTTTGGTCGTTTGACCTCAATTTTGACCTCCAAGTTCGAAGTTTAAAATTGAGGTTAGGATCACGGACGTTAGATATGGATCCTGGCTATTATTTGAAACCATTTTGGAAAGGATCCGGTAATAGTTTCGGGACATTATTATGCGGTACCCGGTTGTTTTAAGTCGTTTGACCTCGATTTTGACCTCCAAGGTAAAAGGTCAAAACTGAGGTTAGGGTCGCGGACGTGGACCCTTACTATCATTTGAGACCATTTTGGAAAGGATCCAGCAATAATTTCGGGACGTTATTCGGTACCCCGTCGTTTGACCTCATTTTCTTGAATTTGACCTTGAAAATTATCTTCAACAGCAAAATTAATGGCATATTTGTGATCAGCGTGCCAGTATTGACCTTAGGACGGGTTTTGAGTCAATTCTGAATAAGTCGCTGAATAAGTCGCTGAATAAGTCGCTGAATAAGTCGCTAAAACTTTCCACGGACACTCGTGTATTCTATAGTACCTCTCGTGCTCTCTGACGTCAATAATGAGTCCGCGGTAAATCTTCGGTAAACTGTTTTAGCGGTGCTATCAACTGTCCTTGTTCAGGGCTGTATTGGACCTTCTGGCCTTAATCATTTGAGCCATTTTTGATTTAGTGAAAGGATACTTTCTCTCTCTCCGTGGTGATATATATCCCCAAATCTAATTTAATTTGGTGCAATACAACACGATATAATGTAGCAGAGATACGCAGTTCGGTTTTTCGTGGAGATCGTTATTGTCTCTTATTCGTACAATATTTAGAAACTCCATATGGAACGAGAGGGACCACAGTTCAAAGGTCCATCGGCTTCAACGGATGTATAAGACAATGGATAAATACCTGGACTATTATCATGTTCAAAGAGCCACTTTTGGAAAAGCGCATTAGAACCGAATTTCGCAAATAACATTCGCAATATATAATTTTTTGGGATTATGGCCGTCGTACCTATTATAACTCGTGCGTCTCTGAGCTTACGCCAAAGGCTCTATAAAAAGTTTCACGATTTTATGCGGTGCGGATCGATAACCGTGTAAATATCCGATGAATCTGCGTTAGCATTATGCAACCCTGACTATTATCTGAGACCCCTTTTGAAGGGATCCAGCATCAATTCGAGACGTTATACGGTATCCCGTCGATTGACCTCCAAGGTCAAAGGTCAGGGCTAAGGTCACGTTCATGGACGGTTTATATGGGTGCTGGTCCCTGGCTATCATCTGAGATCACTTTGGAAAAGGATCGGTAAAATTAATTTCGGGACGTTATTTTGGTACCCTTGTTGTGTATTTACCTCGTAGTCCTGTGCACCTCACACCCAGTTGTAAACATGAGTATAATTGACATTATCACTCGACTTGAGTTGCTAATTGTCACGGTTACTGATTATGGTCATCGAACCGTTCACCAATGGATCCATGTAGTATCATTCTATGAGTACCGACTTCTAGAAAGGTATTCAATCTCCTTGCGCAATCCAATATTTCGGGCAGACGTTTTTGCTGTACTCTGTCACCTTTTTATTGGTACGTTTTGACCTCGATTTTAACCTCCGAGCCAAGGCTCGAGAAGTCAAATTGATGTTAAGGTCTAATGGGACGTAAGATATGGGACCCTGATCTATCATTTGAGACTCTACTTTGAACAGAGATCCGCCAGTACTTTCGGGGTAACTTACTGTCGGGGTTAGACCCCCGGTAGAAGTTTTTGGTCTTGCTAGCCAAGTAGGTCGTGACCATTAGCGATTTTGACCTATCTCAAAACGTGTCACAGATGCTGCTATCTATAAACGAGCGTTCAGCTAGTGCGTAGAGCGGTCACTAGAGCTCCCTATATCGTGTTGATTTCCCCTAGGGAGCATTTTATCATTTGAATAATATACTAACTATGTTGAGTAGTGGTGCATTACGCTGGATAAAATAATCTTCTCGAGAACGTTTAGCTCGTCCGCGATTCAAAAGTGAACTCAAGGTCCTGGTTTCGCGCTATGAGATACGTTTTTTGCTTTATTGAAGAAATCGGAGATCTCTTGAACAACATTCGGGGATTTGATACTTCCAGTCTCAATCGTGTCCTCTAACATATTTTATCCTCGCGTTAGCTCCGTGTCACGGGACTGTATTTGTTGAGAATAAAATTGTCCTCTCTTGAGAAGTTCTCTCGCTAATCAATTATATGAGAGCTCCATTTAGGACATTAACTCCGACGCTCGAGTAATTTTGGTGGCGTGTTATGTATTTCATCCAAGCATTGGGTACCCCCGTCTAGTTTACGAACTCTTCGTTTTCTTAAAATAAGTTACCATATAGTGCACAGATTGACCACTTAGCATCAACAGTCTCAATAATAAATATTTTCACAGTGAGGCCACATCCTCAAGATGGAACTACTCACGCGTGTCGAGTATTGATCTCTTTTAAGAACGAAAGTTCTTGTAGAGTCAATGTCTGTTTATGTATTTATATACCCAGCTCATTGATAAGAGGTCCTGCAGAACCTCACCCGGACCGTCCGTGAACCCGGTAAGGTGGTCGTCAGAGAATCGCATTTCATCTAGCGTAGCACAACTTCTTTTGCTACTGGGGAACGCACTTGAGCCCCCTGAGTTCACCTCCTGGCTTGAGCTACGATGTAATTGTCAACTCTGTACTGATGAACAGCGTCACAACCAATGCGAATGTCCTAAACAAACTAGATTGTGAGAAGAAGGCTAATATAATAAATAACGCTATTCGTACAGGCATAGATATGTCTGAACAGTGTTCATCCACAGCGCGCCAGTATGTCATACGTTTACTTCATGAACAGGCCCAGGGTGATGTCAGCTTTAGTTCAGCGCCACGCGAGTGTTAAGCGGTGCTCTTTTACCGCCGGAGTCATTATCTTAATCGTCTCAAGGAGGTAACAAAGCTGGAATCAAAGGAAGGCTTATAAATAAAATACAAATAAATTGCATTGCCGAGAAGGTAAAATGTTAACTAACCACAAACACGCGACAAATGTGTTAATCAAAAGCATTACATGTGTTAGCCTCCCAAGTAGCTGGGCCTGGCTATGCCCCTGCGACCTTTACCGGAGGTGGCGACCCCGGGGCGGTGTCGGTCACTCCGGTCGGCCGGTCAGTCGCTCCCGGTGAGACAGTGTGGCGGTGGTGCCGGCCGCGTCTGAGGGGCCCTCCGTCCTCACCTCGCCACCCGTGCTCCGCCGTGACCGGACGTAATCCATCGTGACCAGTCGTGACCCGACGTGACCGGTCGTGACCCGACGTGACCGGTCGTGACCCGACGTGACCGGTCGTGACCCGTCGTGACCAGTCGTGACCCGACGTGACCGGCCGTGACCCGACGTGACCCGTCGTGACCGGTCGTGACTAGTCGTGACCCGTCGTAACTGGTCGTGACCCGTCGTGACCCGTCGTGACCCGTCGTGACCAGTCGTGACCCGTCGTGGGATATACCGTCTCAGCAGCTCGGTGTCATGTCGTCACACACCGTGGACGGCGGCGCGGGCGACGCGGGCGACGCTGGCGTCTCGGCTGGCGCCAGTGCTGGTCGGCGAGCGGATGCTGCGGCGGTGTCGGAACCGGACAACAACCCGGCGAGTGCCGACCCGGGCGTTCCCTCCGACTCACTCCGGATCGTGACTCGCGAGCCGCGCCGCATGGGTCAGTCGTGGAAGTTCGACTGTCACCGCTCCGTGAGTAGCCTCCGGTTCATCGCCTGCCTCTTCTTCGTCATCATCGTCATACTGGCCATCGTGGTGGCGCACCTGAGAGTGCTGGTGCTGGAGCCGGTGGTACCGGCGCCCCTCGCGGCGGCCGGACTGTGCGTGAAGCCGACCCCAGGCATCTGCGACCGGCCGGGCTGCGTGCTGCGTGCCGCAGAGACGGTCCTCTTCCTGAACCGCTCCGTCGATCCGTGCAGCGACTTCTACAGCTACGCCTGCGGTGGGTTCAGCGCGGCGCACCCGAGCGGCGTGATGGAGCCGCTCGGCGTGCGTCAGCTGCTGGAGCGGCGGAACCGCGCGCGGCTGCTGGAGCTTCTCCGCGAAGAGCAGCACTTCAACACTTCCAGCACCAGCGCCACCGGCAAGGCCAGAGTCTTCTTCACCACCTGCATGACCTCATACGAGCGCGGCATCAACATGGTGGGTCCGCTGATCGACCTGCTGTCCCGCTTCGGCGGGCTGGAGCTGTTCGGCACGTGGACCATCAGGCAGCGCAAGACGCGCGCCGTGTTCAGCTACACGGAGGAGACCCAGTTCGACTTCAACGACGTGCTGAGCAACATCACCCTCCTGCACCCGGAGCAGGCGTTTTTTGACGTGCATTACAACCGCCAGCTGAACGTGATCGCCCTGGGCCTACCCGAGCTGGCCATGGGGTTCGTGGAAGCGGTGACGCAGCCGGGCAGCGAGGAGCACGATGTGCTGACGTCACGGCTGCGGTCCGAGATGCAAGTGGTCCTGGCGCACATGAAGTACGACATGCGCAGCGCCAGCCAGCCGCACTCCTGCAACAGATCCTGCACCGCCAT